>CAAKHB010001448.1:528487-556013 GCA_901007665.1 Aeoliscus strigatus
GGGGGGGGGGGGGGTTCGGGGGGGGGCTGTAAGGCCTCACACAGTAAGCTGTGTGTATCTTTAATTACCTGAGTGAGAGGATTAGCGAGCAGGAGCGTTATCTGATGCTTTCTCTCTCTTTGTGTCCTTACATGTGTGATTCCAGCAGAGCGGAGTGTGTCATGTATGTGTGTTGGCACAGCGGCGGGTGAAATGCGTTGAGCTTTGGCTGCGGACAGAGAGTTGGACCATGTCCACATGGAGACGCTTTGTTGTGTAAACGCACGTTTTGCATCCGATTGTCCAAATGGATCCTGTAAATGCATTTTTTTTGCAAAACTGGAGTGAAAGTGAAGAAACTAAAATATGCTGTCTACGGCTTCAGCTTTTGATATTGAGTTGTCTTTGCCCCACCCCCCAACCTCCAGCCTTCGACCTCCTCAATGTACATTCTTGCGTTCGTGCTGCAGATCATAGTGTGTCTGTTGGGTTTAAAGCCTTGAGCGTTGTCACTTCTACCTTCTACTTCTGTGTCTCTCTGTAGCTCTGCGTTGAATCACACCGCTGTTTTTTTCCCCGCTTCTCAGTGTTTTTGTTCGTTTACTTCAAGCGACAGCGACTCAAAGTGAGCGGATCTTGTTTCCGTAGTAACTCTGACAAGATCATTTTGGGCAATTCTTGTCAGACAACAAAGTGCCCCTCCACCGTCTCTTCTTCACTGTTTTTGATGAATTTCAGCACCACCTACAGGCCTGGAGTATGACCTACAGCCTGTCGAGTAGTTTGCAATGGATCCATTAGGATGCAAATATGGTTGATACAATGCCAAGGAAGAATGGATTGGTACATGTGGACATGGCCTTGATCAACGATGCCCAGAGTAGTTTGAGAAGATCATGTGGCTCTGTCGGGGTTTCTCAGTCTGATACTGTGTGTATCATTGTTGTGAGCCAGATGCGTCATGCTTATCTAATCTCTGCCACTGATCCAATTACATGCTGATTGAAAGGACAACATTACAGAGCAAACTCTGGCAGCCGGTAGAGATATCATATCAGAGACACAAATGAACGACCGACTGAGGAGGACCCTGAGAGGCTCAGCTGTGTTGCAACAAGTTTGTCTTAACCCGGTGCGACCACCAGCATCATCTCTTCCCTCCAGCGTGCATTTGTTTGTGCCCGATGGCAGTAAATAATCCCTGACGTTTACAACATAAAGCATAAGGTCAAGACAGTGGAGCACGTGGAGCTTTGCTGGGCTATAAAACTGAGGAGCTGCTCTGCCCAGAAGCAGAGAAGATTAGGAGAAGACAGAAATTTTACTCATGTGAAATACAGTTCTGTCAAAACAAGAGCTTTTCCCAGCTCCACAACATTTCCATACATCCAGTTTTGCACACAAACATAATGAGGAATCTTTCTTTAGTGAATGTGATATTTTGAGAGTAAAGCCAGAAAACAAAGATTTGGGAATCTCAAAAATATCAAAACGTATAATTTATTGCTCTTGATTCTTCTTCATACTAGCAGTTTTTTATTCTGCAGAACATGAATCAATCAGTTACATTGCAGATGAAGAATACACTTGTCTTAGCCAATTCCGCATATTGCTCACATGTGGTGGACTTTTCTATATTTTGCATGTCGTAGAAAAGAGCATCAAACAATCACCATCGCATAAGTCCTCTTCCTTAATGACTGAATTGTTAAGTACTGAGTCCATCGTTCTGCTGAATGTGAGAGTTTCAAACCTCAGAGCTGGGGGGTCGGACATGGCTGGATTGCTGGACGTCAAATCAGTCCATGGTAACGGAGGTTACGTTTGAATTATGCCTTTTGACAATACTCATTTTTTTTTATTTTGCCTGTTGGCTCTCGTCACCTATTCACACTAATTACCGGAGGCACAATCACACACTGGCAGCGGTTCATTACTCGCTGAAAGTCACTCTGACATGACCTCGCCCATGCCCATTTATGCTTCTGCATCAGACTAATGTGGAACCTACGCCGTACCCTACGCAGGGGCCCTATGTCATTGTGAGCGTTTATACTTCTGTGTCTGTTTGCGTAGTTCCGCGTTGAAACAGTCTTTGTTTACTTCAAACGATAGCAACTGAAGGTTAACGGATCTTGTTACAGCAGCAACTCAAACAAGATCATCATCATTTTCCACTCACTTTTATGGTCAAAAATCACCTTTTGGTCAGGTTTATTTTCTATTATATTTATATCTATTTTCTCAAATATGGAAATCCCGCTCCAGGGTCCGGGAAAGTCACGTGACGCAAGCAGTCATAGTTGTAGCTATCTATGGAGGTCCGTGTAGCCACAGCACGTAGATACATTTCTGGATAGGTGTATGTCAAGCTACACCATACCCTACGCCCTAGGCAACAATTCAACAGACCTTACGCCGTAGATAACATGTGAACGCAGACCCTATGCTGAGTATGCTGTCAATTTGACGCAGATGCATGAAATGGGCTGAAGGTGGAGGACGTGTACTGCAGTATTCTCACCAAATGCATGAATACGCGGTACTACAAAGTACTGTTATGGATCACAAGTCTCTTCTGTGTTGATTGCTGCATCTAAACAAACTGTTATCAGCTGAAACAGAATCCTTTTTTTACCACTGTAAGGACTAATAAGATACGTCTCTTATCTCACCCCTGAATCCTGCCGTGCCTTTATTTTGTGTGACATTCTCGCCCATGCTATTAAATTTAATACCCTACTGAGCAAATCAACACGTTTTGTATCATTAAAAAAAACATTTGAAAGTCAGATTTCTTCACTGGAATTTTTTGTGGTCCGTCCTCTTTCGGGGGGAAATTATTCACAGAAATGAAAATATCTCCCAAGAAAAAAATACAGCAAGACACTCAGGTCTGTGTAAGACAGACAACAATGTTTAATACATATGAAATATTACAAAAGTATAATGCTTCTATTCAAGCAGTGATGTTTGAGGGAGATTAGGTTGGTTTTGATATGTCAATCGTGGCAAGAGAAGAAGACACTGTTTATTGTCCTCTGCTCGCCACAGGTCTGTACACACTCCTTTCTTTGCGTGCCACCAGTACTAGCATGGTGTGTGTGTATTTTCTGTGCTGGATGTGGATGGCGCGGCCTCCTCTTGTCATCACGTACATTCCAGGAGTCAGGGGGCAGACGAAGCCCTGAGATGACACCGCAGATCCAACTATTAGCCTTTCACCTGCTGTTAACAGCAACTTGGCGAGACACATGGCCCGCATTCCTCTGCTTCGAGCCAGATGTAGTCTTAACACACTTGAGCATGCCTATGAGGAGATAATCTTAAGAGATGTTTTTTTTTGTTGTTGGAAACCATGAAACAATTTGTTGCTGTGACTCACCTCTAATTCAGTACGCTCGAGCAAAGTTGCCTTTTTAATTTGGAAACCAATAAAGACCTCATCAAGCCACATGTGTTTGACAGGAGAAGCATGACTGCTGGACTGAGACGGGCACGTGCATGGGTTGCATGAAAGCGTTTGCGGGGAAGTGGGACACATTTCATATAGGTTGTTCCCGAAATGGAAAAGCCGCTAAGGTCAGAGACGGACAGCTAGAAAGCCAGAGTCAATATTTATGGATACTGAACATGTGGCACACTTCTCTACCCACTAATTTAAGCAACAAGTCCACCTCCAGATTATATGGCCTCAGAGATCACAAGAGAGGGTCCAAACCTTGCTTGGGTGCTTGGAATATTGTGTTAGTTGCTGAGGAACACTTTATGTAATTTGCCAACCTGATTTTATTTAAACTGAAAACTATTGCTCAGAATGTATCTGTGATGGTACGTCCAGGTCATAGTAACTTGGTTAAATTGAAGGTTGACCACTAATCCAATTTGCTTCTACACTCCCCATAGAAGCTTCTTGATTTAACGCAGCAAGTCTTAAATACTTGACATTAAAAAAAGCAGAAACCATTATAGAATCCAGTTTAGAGCATTTATTTTTCTATCTTCTATAAACTTCATGCTTCAACCATCAAAATCCTATGAACTCATGCTTCATTTAGCAAACAAGTTGGGGTGAGCGGCAGCGACTTCCATTTGAGAGACACAGAGAGACGGAGAGAGAGAGCGATAAGTACAGGGATATGCCCTTTGAATGCAGCTCCACTCATAAAGACACCACGCGTTACTCAATTATATGTCTGCATGATTAGAAGCTTGGGCTACATAAACAGCCAGCGTAAAAATTTACATTTTACCACTTAAGCACAAGCAGCTGTTTACAGGCAAAGGAAGGAAGGAAAACAGTTAGCAAGAATCTCTGTGAGCGCGGTCGTCCCATCTGCAGCGATGGTTTCAATTAATACGTTTGGTCTGAAGAGCTGATTGCTTCTGTGTTTGAAATGAGCTGACGTGTACGCCGCTTACTGTAGGTCCCTCGAGAGCACCGGGAACGAAGTGTCCTTCACAGGCAAAAAAAAAAACAACTCGCAAAAATGGATAGCGTGTTTAATCAATTGCCGAAAGAGATGAAAGTGCGAAGGGCGTCATGTATTTCATCTGCAGTGTCAAAACACAAGCAATAAATGGAGCGTCAGATTGTGTTCGCTTTCACACAAGATGAGATGAGACCATGGTATAAGGAATGTCTTGAATCGACAGGTTTTATTGGTGTGACTGGTGTCACGGATGAAACCCCGAGAAATGTCATACGCAACTACACATCCGATATGAAACGAAGCAAGGTCAGGAAAGGGATTTGGTTTATTTCTTAAATTTATATAACATGTTTAATATGGTGATTGTGACACACTCAATATAAAACACAGTAAATGTAATTTTAACAAATTAATTGATTATATTTCAAATGTGTAAAATCTTTGATTAAGATGTTAAGATCCCGCCCCTCTTCCCAAGCAGCCAATCCTCTGCTCTAGCCAGAAATATATCTGAAATACTGATGTTTGCACTTGATGAAGTTGTCATGACAATTACAAGTGTTCCGACTCCACTCTGCAGTTTTATCTCATCATCAGCAGGGGGCGACATCAATGGTTGCGTAAACAGGCCTGAACATGTGAGAAATTTACTGGAAACATCACAGTGATTTAGTACCTCAGTAAAGAATGTCCTAATGGGTTCAAGGTCAATGTCACTATGACGTTTATCAAGTAACTTATAGTCATTTAGAGAAAATAGATTTATGACACACGTAACATTGAGGTTGCATTGTGATTCACCACCTGCTACGGCTAACGGTGACACTGAATCAGCGAGGATCAAGAGGTGTTCCACCACAGCTCCCTGCCCAAACATGGGCAGTCCTGATTGCTAAAAAAGAAACAAACAAGATGGCGACAGCCAAAATGTCAAACTTGAAGCACTTTCAAATGGGAATGTGACATGCGGGCTGTGTTCCCCCGTTTTTATGCAGTCTATGGTTCACAGCTTGTTTAAACTCACCCTGAATGGCTAAAACAACTCTGTTAAAGCAAGTTTTAAATGTGAGGTGACTGAAAACAGCTGCTGTTCACAGCTTAGCAACACTTGTTGTGTTAGCCTCACAGACCAGAAATTGCATGTTATTACACGCTGGCTGCTAATGAGTCGGAGAACTTCTTTTTATAGCCTTAAATACCGTACCTTCTAAAGCCGTACAGGTGATAATGTCACTTCAGATTGATAAATATAAATAAACTAATTGTAATACATTTTCAATTTTAGTTTTTGTTAAGATTTATTTTCATTTAATTTGTGTGTAGCATCCTCTAAAGTGTTTCTGTTTTTTGCCTTCATTTTTAGCTGCTGTAATGTGAATTTCCCTCGCGGGATCAATAAAGTACGACTTCTATTCTTTTGATGATGTTAAGAATCCATTTGTGACATATTGGGTTAAATACCAGAAGACGGTCTATGCAAGGCAGCTGCACACAGGAAAAAAAAAGTCCTGACACATATAATGTGCAGTGCCAGCTAAATGCAATCCCTGGTTTTCACATGGATTGAAGTTAGTCCGCAACAAAACCATTTCATTGTCACGTTTCATTATCACAGTGTTGCACTGCGTCTGATCTGAGCCGCTCAGCTGCGAGGGAGCAGAGCGACAGGGCTGTCTGACAGCCGTCGAGAGGAGGCTAGTAGGCTATAGGGAGGACCTGATTCTCCTCTGGCATCCACAGAATGACATTATAGCTGTGTGGTTTCATGATAATAATAATCTTCAGAGCAGCTGTATAAACATTTAACTGACATCCACTCCCAGGGCATGCAGTATGTATCTTTAACTTCAGCGAGGGCCTGTCTGATGCAACTATCCATATCTCCGCCCATCTCTCTCTCTCTCTTTCTCTCTGCTGACTTGGGATACACAGTCCATGTTAGAATTTGCTGTAAATGTCAATGGAAAATAAATGTTCACATCACATTAAGCTTTCAACATTTGCAAGAGAAGAGTGTGCGACTGCAGCCTTTGCCGTATGATTTACTGTGTGGACACACACACACACAGCTGCAACAGTTGTCTTGTTTCATTCACTTTGAAAAACTGGGAAACAGAGTATTTGGGACAGAGCAGAGGCAATAATAAATTTAGACAAACCCTCGCTCTGGCCCCCTAACCACACAGCATATTTCCTGGTAGCATTTGTCTCAATTCATGGCAGTTTGGGTAAATATTTATGCCAATAAACTAACTGTTCTGTATACAGTAAGCCCCCCAATCTTCCTTGGAATGCGATTTAATTGGCGGTTTCCTCTGTTTACCCTGTTTCATATGGTTTTGGGGAAGCTTACAGCGATGCATAATCAGGTAGACAAAATGCAGCCTGAAATTAAATGTCCTCCTGAAAGGCAATCAAATGAAGGTAATACCGGTTGCATACCCTCTGTCTGTAATTCACATTCCCTCATCACATGCCAGATTACCATTATGTGTCATTTGTAATACAATAAACAGACTCCAGATGGCTTGGATTCTCTTGAATATACATTGAGGCACAGAAGCTCCAGGAGAGCTGCTGTATTTGGCTGCTTCACTCAGCCAGACCATCTCTGGTTCAGTGGCTGGCTTACTACATCCTGAAAACTCGCCTGCTCTGTGTCACGACGCTAGACGAGGAAATAACAATAAAAAAAAGCAGATTAGAGATTAGCTTGTCAGATTCAATAAGAAGAAATGAATAACAAGCAGAGTTTTCTCCAGACACCTCCTCGATGAGTGTATTTGTCAGGTCGCCTGTGCGGTGGACTGTATCAATGTATGTTTCCTTATTCTTCACACGTCTCTGATATTGTGCAGTAGCGCAGGCAAAGTAAATGGAAGGCAAGAAACGAGATCTCTCAATTCATCTTTGCTCGTGCCCCAGCTGGGTCACACTATTCATCTATATCCATATCATTTCGTTTTACCATCGCACCACAAACAGATGTGGTTGGTTTTCATCCAAAACTCACCACAAACATATGCATGACATATGAGATGTCAGCTGCCGCCTTAATTAAACACCTCTGCCTTGATGGCTATCTCACATCCGACAGTGATTTATCTGTGATTATTTGGCCTTGGCACGTTCGGGGCGGGGGACGAGGAAAAGACCACTCGCTCGGTTCATTCATGGATCACCGAGGAACACTGGGCCTCTTGTCAGTACGTCCAATTTTAACCCAGAACGAAACATTCTATTTTCCTAACCTGGTTAAGTAATCACATTACCTAAGACTCCATAAAGTGGAACAAACAGTAGCATATAAGCCTGGCTTCTTTTTATGTGCCATGAGTGACAGATTGGCTTTCATCTAAGAGGCAAGTTATATAGTCATTCTGCTTTGCTACGAATACTAAATTGATCCTCATGTGTAGAACATCTGGTAAAAAGCAATTTCCACCCAAGTGTTTTAGTATTTCCTCCTAATTAATTTCGCATGTACATGACAAGAGTGAGTGGCCTCCCAGAACCAAGGCACAAAAGCCAGCTTTGTTTCACCATTAGAAAAGTCATCTGTGGCTCCTGGTTAAAAACGCACTGGCACTTTGACACTTGAGATCAACACTGAAAGCAGGATTTTAGGGCACAAAAGTCACATCGCGCGCCTCAGTAGCACAAGGGGCTAAAGGTGAACGCTTACGCTCTGTCAATTGGTGACTTGTGGCACAAGCGGAGCATGTCAGGTAGAGTTGTGTGAGACATGCGAAAGGTAAGAGGGGGCTGGCGGAGTCTTTGCAGGAACAAGTGAAAAGTGAGCGCTAAACTGCCAGTCCAAACCATAGCGAAGGAGTGTGAGCTAAAAAGGCAAGTATTCAAGCCAGGACGTGGATATGTCCATGAAATGCTTGAAACTGTCTGCCTTGACTCATGGCACTTTAAAGTAGCAATTATCTAAAAGCAATGGGTAGAAGAATGTCTTTGAGAAAGGGAAAGCTTTTTAGTTGTTCCTACTCCTATGTAAGAGTTCAGGATGAACTGTTGTTGTATGTCCATCAGCAGGAGCATTTGTCAGTACTTCCTCTGGACTAATGTAACTGGTTGTAATTCGGCATTGAGCCGTCTTGTTTTCCAATTGACTTCTGACTTCTGAAACTGCTCAGTAAATTCGGCCTAGGTTGGTTTCTTTGAGCCATGTCATTTCATCAGTTTATATATTTCTGTATGAGCCTCCCCAGGCAGCACCACAAAAATGACAGTGGCTACTGAAGATCCCCAGGGGTCTTTGAAGGATTCCATGGGGTCTGCAGAAAAATCACAAATTCATGTTAAACAGGCACAAATGCATTGTGGTATTGAAGGGAAAGTAATAGCAGGTGACTCTGGGACAAAATCATGTCAGATAGGGTTTGTCATTTAAGGGTTTCTTGGCATGAATTGTTACGAACCACTGGTCAACATAGTATATTCGCAAATGTTACCCCTGGTTTTGTGACTCTTTGCTTCCAAACATGACAGGGTGGTTCTGTTTTTCTTTTTCGTTGGTTTAGGCAGACTAGATGCCACACCAGCTTTGTTTTTTTCTTTTTTGTTTAAATGCCGGTCACGGTCTCGGTTATATTTGGTCTTGTTGGTCACAATAAATCTGCCCTCAGCACCTGACGTAAGAGCCTCTTGGTTCTTAACCAGCAAAGTGTTGGTGCCACCCTGAAACCAACTTTTCAGGACAAGAGTCATGAGTCTGCTATGTGGCTGTCAAACTGTGAAGAACAGGTTTCATATTGGGCTCCAGTTCTTAACTTGCCACTGAACTCTAGCGATGTTGTTTATTCTCTCTTCTTCTGCCTATTTTTTGTGTCAACCACTGATTTGGATTTTCATAGACCACCAGCATATTTTTAAAGAAACCCATACACTTAGACAATGGCAATACATATAAATCCATTTAGAGGGTGAACTTGTTGACACATGGGTTCTCTGAGAGTGCAGACCTACAGCAACGCCAACGCTGCACTGTTAAACTTATCTACCACAAAACTGAAGAGGTTCTCCCTTGTCCATACCTCAGCTTTCCACCAAGTTCAATGAAAATAGTTTGGGTTATTTTTTACATAATCCTCAGGAAATCAGGAAAACAATCCAATGTTGTCAAATACATAACCTTTTGGTGGCGGTAATAAGCATCTTATATCATTCCGTACTGGATATCACATCTGTCTAAGAGACAGGCGTCTGTACTTGTAAATGTGGTTGTCAGATTGCTGTGAGACACAACAATTACTTGTTATTACCTGTCTGAATCACGACTCAAAAGAAAACCAAGAACATTGGCGTCGACAGATGAAACGATGGCTCGATCAGATTAATCATTAAAGAGAGCGATATGAGCATACCGTGGCATTGTTTTTAACTCAGTCTCACAGCCGATCAATCGCAGACCTTTGTTTAGATAAGGCATCTGGGACCACCTGGATGAATGTAACTTTTGTTTGCCAAAACCGCACATTTCTCACCTGAAGGTCTCTTCTTTACAACGGGGTTCCCCCTCGCAGCGTCTGCTTCTCATCTGCTCAAGCTCTTGATCTTGAGAGGAAATGTGACGCATGGCTACAGAAGAAATAACTGTCGGGGGTTAGCTCGCACAGGTCTTGTCTGTACATAGGCAACAAGAATGGGTGGTATTTACCTATACAGATGCGGAGGCAAGATACAAGCAGGTGTTTACAGGAATGTTTGAAGTTGAACAGAGATGGTACGTTCTGATAGAGCCCTGAGGAAGACAGACACTGTAGGTGTTTCTGCTGACATCCTCATCCCTTCTTATCTTTTCATTTCTTCTTGCCATCTGCTATGTGTTTTTATAGCTAAGCTTGACTTTCAACTCAATTTGGCACTGGGGAAGCATGACATATTGCCATTCCAAACATATTGCTGCTTAGCCTTTTTTTTTTTTTTTGTACTACCAGTGACAACAAAATAGCCGCTGTTTGCCTCCTGGGAGATAATCTACCACATTGACTTCTAGGTCAGTGGTCAGTGTTTTTGTTTGTTGGGGAGTTCAAGGATTTCTATCATCCTGAAGGTCACTATTACCTCCGCCTTGTTGTGAAGCTCCATGCAGCAGCACTAGCCGGCCACAGAGAAGAAGCCCTTTCTGTCAGAGCTTCAAAGCATTTTTTCCTGGGCGGCAGAGTTACAGGCTCTTTGTGGCGTGGGTTATTTGTCAGAGGGTTTTTGGAGAGTGACTTGTCTCACTAAAAAAGGCCAGTGCGTGAGTGCTTGAGCAGTCTTAAGTTACAACTATGAGCCCGGTATTACAATCCGATGACTGACAGGGAAAATGGGGTGAGCTCTTGTGCTGGGTTCGAACAAAAACACCAATAAGAAGGAAGAGGGAAACAACAGATTAGACGACTGATCTCAATCTACTCCCCTTTGGTTATTGGAAAATAATAGCTCTGAAAAGGAAGTCATTTAAAAGGGCCTTTAATCAATTCTCCTTTGACGAGCAAACGGCATAAAAGCCTGCAGAAGGAAAGCGTGCTCCTATAGTGCTGAACGTATTGGGGGGGGGGGCAACACGAGAGAGATGGGCTCTAATTTACGTTCTCGTGTCCAGGCATCTCCGTAGCAGGCCTTGATGCCATGTGTGAGTGCAAAAAGTTCCAAGGCTCTCTGGTGGTAAAATCACATTGCCAAAATGACCACGACCTCTAAATGAAACACTACCCCCCCTCGTTGTTTTTTAAAAGGCCCCATTCAAAACCCAATGTTTTTTTAAAAGGCGCATAAGGTAGCAATTTACCTCAAATATGGCGTGGCCCAATAACTGTTGATGTAACTGACACAATGTCAGGGCGAATGAAGCATGAGCTATATCTAAGATTGTAAATGTAGTAGGAAAGAATATTCTAATTGTATGCAAACATGTGTAACACTGGGAGCGTACTGTACCAAAATCCTCTTCCTTTGATAGTCACAGCCGGAGAGGTGTACTGACATTGTTCTTTCCAAAGTATGCGCAAATCTGTTTTAAGTTCAAGAGAGGAGGAACCCTTTAATTTAAACCCTAAAAATGAAGTCATTCATTCCCTGCTAGACTGCAGTGTGACCTATAAGGTTAGGTAAACAAGTGTCCCTTGCATTTCTGTCAAAAGGACCCGGCCCCTCACTCGGCCATGATGTAAACTCCCACTATCCTGTCACCGTTGCATGAAGGGAAACTGGTGGGACGGCAGAAAGGAAGCGCAGATATTTATTCGTCTGTGTTCTTTCTGATGACAGAGCGAGGGGGAGTCGGTACCTGAGGCTGTTCTCGGGAAGGTGTCCAACAAGGAAAAAAGCTCTCTTGTTCCAAAGCAAAAAAAAGGAGGAAGGAAGGGAAGATAGGCCACAAAGCGCTGAGCCCAGCAGGCCCGTTCAGGTCTCTTACCAGCTCAGCGTCCAGCCTGGGCTGGAATGTGAAGAATCCTTCTAGGCCTGGATTCAAGTGCAGGGGTCCGAACCTCATGCTGTTGCTCACACTTATTTTCTTTTCTCTTTTCTGTAGTATTCGGATGTATGATTGTAATGCATCAGGAATGTGGAGTAATGGTAGTGATGATAGCTGCTCAAGTAAATACGCTCTGATTCCACTTTGGTATTGGATAGATATGACATTTTTTGGACAGTTGAGCATGTGTTACAGATTTAGTATCAAACAAAACATCTGTTTAAAAATGGATGAGCAGCAGCTTTGGCATGAATAAGAATTCTACCCTTGATATTGCTAATGTGACACTAATTGCTTCTTAGTCTGTCAGAGGACAGGACAGAGAAGAGACAGAACGACAGAGGATGAGAAAAAAAGAGTGAGCGTTCATTGCGGGTGCTGACGGAGGGCAGTAATGACTGCCAATGGAATGCCTACACCCATAATCCTCTCTGTCACTGCTGACAGATCCTCTTGACCTCTGAACTCTTGATGTAAGGAAGGAAAAGAAAGGAAGTCACAGCTTAATAAAATTACCTAGTAGTTAGTGCGTGTTTGGTGCTGCAGTTGTGACTCGCTGCCGGACTGAATCATCTCTCACCATCCCCTTCGACAGTTTTTCTTTCAGACGTGCCCTCCGATTGTTGCTCTACTCTCCAACACATGAGGTCAAAGGGCAAGGATTTCTCAACATCAGCAGGGAGTGGGAACATAGCGTGAGGTAAACTGTCATATATTACACCGCTTTGATAACAAAAAAAAAATCTTTGCGACCATCTCCACTCGGACGCTTCCCTTTCGCTTCGCCTGCCTTATCACTTACACATTACACAAGTATGGCAATGTACGTGTGTGTGTTGGAGGCACACTGCAATCTATATTTCAGCAGGCTAGCGTGGTCTGCAGACATTGGCCAAAGCTGTCAAAGGTTTGTCATCAATTCTCTCTGCCTTGTCATCAGTCTTATCTGATCACACTGTGTTTCTGCTACATGCTCTCCTCCCTCGTGGCTGATAGAAACACAGACTCCCTGTGCCTCACAAACTCAACAGCAGGGCCTCCAGGGGGCTGCTGCTGAATTTGTATATATATGCTGCCTTTGTAGATTAGCTCGCGCCCCTTCCACTGTTCACATCCTCTCATCTTACAGTAGATTTTTGTTTTAGCGTGTTTTGTCACGAAGGGACGGTCAGAGTTGTAGCCATTGAACTCCACATGCTTGTTGTGAACATCAGCACACAGCTTTACTGACAACTGGAATAAAAACATTTACCGTACCATGATTTACTTAAGGCTGTGAATTCTGTATCAATCTTGTGCTTTTTACCAACTCCAAATTGCCTCCGTCATCAATGCTGCTGCACGTACAAACAAACGGACACACTTGCTCCTCACATAAAACATCACTCATGTACAAAAACACATAAAAGTGATTCAAAATAATGCATAATTCCAACATTTTGTTGATGTTTTTTCTTTCTCTTTCTGTACAAAACCTAGGGACTCGTTTCAGAAATCAGGTTTAGTAGAAGTCCTGAGTTTGTCCATCCTGACATGAGGAAAACTGAGCGAGTGTTCAATTCTATTGTAATGTAAACTGGCAAAGCTTTTTAAAGTTTCATGTCTCACTTCTCCTGAAAGTAGGATTAACAAACTCAGGATTCTCAACCTGCTTTGTGAATCATTTCTATCGAGTAAAGCCTCTGACAGCATTGTGTTAGATTGTGATCGATAAACCCCACCCCATCGATTTGAGGCTCCATAATCACAACACGACCCAAATCTTATGACCCAGCCAGCTCATTATTGTCTAATCAACTATGCAGGGCTGATCAAATATGAAACATGACTGTATTACAGCAGTGCCTATTTCTCGCCTTGAATGTTTTCAGACACATACTTTACTGTCGAGCTATAAAACGTTTGTGACCCAGCTGGCACACTGGAAACAACAGAGCAAAAGTCAAGCTCGACTGAAATCCCACGACGTGGACCCAGTGAACTGTAGTGTTGCTACGTCATTCAGCTGGAGAGAGAAAAAAAAGCTTTTCATATCTTAACGGTGCCCACAGGTCGGAATCATTAGAGGTTCAGTCCAGATGTTGTCGTAATACCGTTAGACGTATGGCGTTTTCCTGCTTTCCTGTAGACTAGGTTGCTATTAGCAAGGACTCTTAATCATTCTCATGGGCCAACATGTTGATAATCCTGTCCTGTACCTAAGCATGTCATTGTCATGTTTTAGCTGCTTCCCTTTTCCTCCTTCTGAGTCTGCCGCACTGACAATCCGCTTGACAAACATGCAATCACTGTAGTTACAGACAGCCCCTTTAGTTAGGGTAGAGAGCAGTGTGAATTATGGTTTAGATGAAACCTTTGAATTATGGGTAAGCTCTGAAGTGCCTCCTGTCCAGGGAACGAAGAAGAAGAAGAGGAGGGTTCTTGTGCCACAGAGGAGGGCTGACAACAGCTTGGCTTGGTACAGTACAGCAGAACCAGAACAGCAAGAGACTAGCCCAAAACACGAACCAGCAGACCTGGAGAAACCCTGACTGGGCCGGGTCAGAAAGTGCATGTCACTGTGGCCCAGTGAGGGACAGCGATGGTGCGTAACCTCTCACCAGTTGATGTGCTCAAGCCAGCGCCACATTCTTGGAAAACAGCATTGCAGGCATTCCAGCCTAATTGTACATTTGTCCTCTTTCAAAAGGAAGAAGTGTTAAGCCAGATACAAAGAACTTTGGGATAGGGCGATAGGGACAGCATCCGTCCCTAGCCTCCTTAGGGCTATTTAAAGGTACAGTAGGCTGTATTTTCCGCCGCACAGTGAGGCACCCACCCTTCCGCCTGGCTCCATATTGGAACCAGATGCTGCTGGATGCGAGGCCCACTAATTTAAGTGGACAGGGCAGATGGAAGCAACTCGCCCTGCATGCATACCACCCCCTGTTGGCTTTCGTGTGATGAAAAATCTCTGCAGTATGTACGGGCATGTGTGTTTAGAAACCTACACACACATGCGGTGGAACATTTATGCGGCACATTCAAACACACGTGTGCTCTTGTGCTTACACAACCACAGAGACATAGCAACACACATGCAAACACGCGTACACATGCTGCCTGGTAGATATGTTTCAAGAAAAATTATTGCAAAGATAAGATCATGGCATGCCAAGTATCTGGAAAAAAACACCTGCTATATTTTAGCAGGAGAAGCTCTGCTGTAAAAATAGATCAGCACACTGAGCTTTTTTTTTCAGCCTCTGAAAATATGTGAAATGGTTGGTGAGCGTAAATGTGGTTGTGTGGCAGCTTTCTCCTTAAAATTTAGATTAAGTTCCATAAACTATCTCCAATAGAAAACATCTGTCTTACTTATACGCTTGCACTGCAGTTGCAGACATTGAGTAAGTGCAGAACTGTAATCTCTTGGACGATTATCGTCATCATTGACTAGCTGGATTAATGATGTTTTGCATTAATTGATAATTTTTTGGTCTCTCAAATCTCCTCCATTATCTTCTTTTTTTATTGTAAAATATCCACTTTCCAGAAGCTTGAAGAAAATTCTGCCTCACTCAAATCAGTTAATTGATTCAGTAATTTAGCAGTTGATTCCTTCTCTTGACTCTGTGCTGAGCATCTCCACTAATTGGAGCAGAGGGACTAAACCCCTGTCGGCCAACGCTCATCACCTGGTCGGAAGACAGTGACATGGCACTAAGCCTGTAACCCTATCCTGCCTTGAAGTACATCAGCACCTAGCAACCATAAGGACCATTGTATCAGAGTGTGCGAGTGTGTGCATGTGTGTGTTAGCCATGTGCTGTGAATTTGAGCACGCACTCATGTCTACGTCTGCATAAGAAATAGCACTTGATAGTGTGTTCTTTGTCTGGTGCGGTGACAGGTAATTGAGTCAAAGAGGATGGAGGAATTATGCCTTGGAAGCGGTTTGAAATGTTGCGAAGCTTTAGAGACAAAGACTCACTGGTACTTAATTCCTGTGTGTCCTCTTTCAGTGTGGAATGACAGCGGAATGCTTGTTGGACACAGGTTTTTCATTGCTTTCTTTGTCTTTGCTCGACATCGTCATACACTTACAGATCTTCTTCACCGCATATTTATCAATCAATGTTATTCTGAACAGCCGGTATCTTGCACGGACCTTGTGTCTCATCCCCTGGGATCATCTGGTGAATGTACACAGAAAACTTGAAGATTGGCCAAGAAATTTCCTCTTTGATAGCGCCTGTTTGTTTAGCTGGACTTGGTTGACCTGTGTTGACCCATCTCTTCAAACTCAGCAGTCGGCAGCCAGAGCGCTGCCTCGCACCAACACACATCCACACATACAGCTGATTTTTTACTATACTGCTCGTTGTGTATGTATAACACACTAATAATAATTTCCAGACTGTTCTTTCTCTGTGGCTCTGAAGTGGACACATATGCAGAAAACTAAGAGTAGAACTTGTTGCTCATATCGCTAAGAATGATACTGATTATGATGCTCCCAGCTCAGGAAACAGTTGCTGCAGTACATACATACAAGTCCAGTCCAGACCAGAGATTCCAAGCGAAAAAATGTACCCGTTGCAAGCTCGCAGATGATTGGTCTGAAATTTTGCGACGGTCTGCAACCATTGCGATTGTACAGTTAGAATCCTCTGGAACTTCTAGCTCTGAACAGCAATGTGCAATGACACAGTGTCTGCAACTGTTCCGTTGCAGCTCGAATCGTTCGTCTGGACAGGACATACCAAGGCACCCATTGCCATCTTTGTGTTTTTCTAGTAACTCAGATGTGGAACCAGAAACTTTCTGATTATCACACAATTTGATGAACATATAACTCAGTGTAAAGATGCAAGGTGACAGTAGCAGCAGTTAAAGCATGCGAAAGTGATGAGAAGGTCGGGGATGGTGGACAACCTGCTGCATCTCATACAGGTGTGAAAGGGGTGTCAGCGCAAAGTGTTTTACAAGCTAGGACTAGATCAACCTTGAAACGCCTGATAACAGGTGTTATACTTCAGGTGCACCACGAATCGAGACACATTCAATAAATATGAGTTAGGAATCACCCGGTAAGTTTGGAACAAGTGTTTCCTCTGGGTGCTGTGGCCTTTTCTTTAGAGACGAGATATCTGAGCACCCTGCGTGGAAATACACACACACATAGGCACACACATGCATGCATTAAAGAACACACACAAACAGAGAAGGGTTAAGGGGTTGCTTTGTTATCACTGAGGTGCCCTTTGGCTGTGATTAAGCGTTGTTTTTACTATCCCTCTGGTGTCCTAAAGCTTAGCTAGATGTCATAGCTATGGCAGGAATGCTTGAGCGGAGAGGCCAAGAGGGGGTCACAGCTAGGATGTAAACATCAACATTTTCTTTCTTAAAAGGATTTCGGCCCACTTGACGGGAAAAAGCTCTACCGCAGCACAAAAACCTGATCCCTAACTCCACACCTGGCCCAAGGCACAGACCTATGACCAGCTTACCTCAACCTAATCCTCATTTCAAAACCATTGGAGGGCCACAAAACTGACCTTAGATCAGCATCTTAGTGCAGCCTAGGCTTAGTCAGCACTGAGTTGTTTCTGCGTGTAGGGATTGAGAGAAGGGCTTTAGCTACAGATTGCTATCAGAGCAGACAGGAGTTTTACGCCCTTTCTGGAACTGTGCCACAGTAGGCCAAGCACAATAGGCCCTTTATGCACTGCTGATTGGCGGATCTACTCATAAAAAAAGCACACTAAATGGTAAAAGCCTGATAAATCCTGGATTCCTTTGGACATGATGATGTCGCTTGCATTGCTTCAAGATGTCACTGTTAAAATGACAGCTGCGATATTAGAGAAGTGGCTTGTAGCTAAGCCATGATTCTGAAAACAATATTCATCAGAGGAGACATCAACCATGTTTCTGTTCGTTTTATTTCTCTCTAGAAGGGAGGCCATGTCTCTCTTCCAGCTGTGTGGAAATGGTTTGAATTAGCCCCGCCATATCCCCAGAGAATGCGCTGTAATGATGCAAATTTAGGGGCTTTCTGACAAGACCTTGACACTCGATATGTTCGTCAACTCCCCGTTCCATGTTGGTTTTACCAATCCATAAATATTGCGTCCACAGGGACTAGTGTAAGGAGAAGACAAGAAAAACAGTAAGGGAAAAAAAAGCATTAAAGATTGGGTGTAATATTGTAACTCCAATCTCATATAGTGTAACAGACCTGCAGCCCCATCTACTGTTGCACCAGACAATAGGAGAAAACGCCTGCCAGAGGCGCAGATGTCTGCGTGAGCGTGTTCTTTGGCAAAACCCGGCTGGAACAGACTAAAACGAGTGGCTATCTCTTCTGGCCAGACATGGTTTAACACTTACAACATGTTGTTATTCATCAGGACTCGACGGTCAAAACTAAATTTCAATCGGCTGCAGCTTTCTTCTTCACTTCGTTGCTCCCTGGAAGCATGTGACCGTGGTTATGCTAACACAGCATGGGATGTGAACCATTTTTAGGCTGCGACCACAACCGTGGCATCTGTAGCCCTTCCACTGGCCTCATCTGGAAGTTGCAAAACCTGGATCCACATGGATATATTTAACTAAATATTAATTGAAATTGTTTGGGCTTGCACAGATCATGTAACGTCTGAAACTCAAGTCTGATTTTCATTTTTGTTTGTTACTTTTTATATGCTCAGACACAGTTATGTCAATAAAACAACATAACCGCTACTATGCAGACACCCTAATGTCGTACAGTGTGGCGACCAAAATATAAACATTGTAAGGCACAAATCCTCTCCACCGTCCTCTCTGTTTGGGTTGTTACCTCCGCCAAGGAAGTTATGTTTGACCTTCGGTTTGTTTGTCTGTTTGTTGGTAGGATTAAGCAAACACCTGCTGCCAGTTTTCCATCAACCTGTTGGATTGTGGGAAAAGGTGTAGCATGAGCTAAGGTAGAAACTCAACATAATCAACAACATAATCTACCAAAAAACATGTTTTTACATTTCTTGGACGTCTGCAAGTGCTTTTCTAGTCAACACAGTTATTACAGGAACTGTGAAATAGTGTGTAATATGGTTGCAAAGGAGTGTTTGTCAGCGGTTTCAAGTAACTGTATTTTCCTTTTCTGATCATTTTGACACAGCGCTAATTAGTTCTTTCTGACAGAGTGAAACTGGCCCAGCTGCAGCGCCGCAGGTGAGTGATGTCTTTGACTTCCTGGCTGTGAAAGGGCTCTGTGTGGTCCGGGTTTCTTGACATCATACCAAAAGGTGCGCAGACCGGTAACCTGTCATCTTTGTGGCCATCTGATATTCAAGAATACTAAGTTGATTGTTGACATTAGCAACTGACCTTTCCTTGGTTTTGGTGCCATGTCAGTGTGTGTGTAGAGCTTCTGTGGAGGTGTATCGTATCCACAGCTGTGAGGTAACTGTGCCTATAATCTGTCTCACCAGAACTGTGTAACCTGAGTTAGAAGGAGGTTAAGGGTCAGTTATTGAACTTGAATTACACTGGGAGAGGCCTCCCTCTCCCCGCACAAACCCTGTGGGGTTTGTTTGTTTTCTCTCCCAGAGTTACCCCGTCCTCAGTAATGAGTATTTAACACACACCCTCAGACATGTTTACACTGCATGTAACAACACTGGCTGTGTGATCTTGCAACACACCTAGATATACGTGTCAAAGTATGTGCCTGCGTTGCTCTGCGTGCATATGAACGTGTGTGTGTGTGTGCGTTCCAACACCCACCTTCTATTTTGCTGGTTTCTGGAGTCTGAGGCCTGCGGGGAAGAACACCTGCCAGCTTTTTTCCCTCCTCAATCTCAGATAAGACAATAGAAGTAGAAGAGGTGTTTGGTTACACACACAAACACAGTGCAGACTATTAAAACCTCTCCTTTCCTGCCTGCTATAACACTCCAGGTGTGAATCAAAGCATGAAAAAACATGTGTCAATGGGTTGGAGAGTTTTTTTTTTTTCACTTGAAACTTATAATTTGACCTGAACCCCCACCCTCGGGCCCCTCTGCAAGCTGTTAAGTTTTTAACATATCATTTTTCCCTGCACATGTTCTGTGTTAGATTATTTATCTGGAATTTGGATTGGATGGACACTGAGGCTTGTGAACCTTGAGAGAAGGATTATTTGTAATCCTAAACAGAGAAGAACCGTCAGAGTGATTTAAAGTTATGCCACAGCACTCTCTGTTGGTGAGTTGTATTGTCACAGTGGAAAAGCCTCAGAACGGAGGCCATCTCTATTAATAGGCATCAAACCACATCTTTGAATTCAGTAAGTAGTAGTTAGGTCTGCTGGTACTCACTCACACAAAGATTGCATGCTACAACAGCTCTTTGAACTGCAGCCATTGAGAATCTGACGGTAGTACGGGGGTAAACAGTCTTTACTCACATAATTAGCAGGGGTGCCCATCTGCTGTCCATCCATTTATCCCACTTTCATGTTGTTGTACTTGCATGCAATAGCCAGATGGTGGTGCTGATCAATTATGGCCTTTAAATGTTCTCAAATTCTTTTATTTCTGAATGTGCCCAACATTGCACACTCTTTATGTATATCAGTTTTTATCTGTGCACACACTCCTGGCAGAGGATGTTAGGGCATACCAGAGACTGTGGACATAATATGAGGAGAAATTGCAGCATTACTAGAATCAGAGGGAAAATTCCTCCAGGCCCCACTAGTCCTGGATTTGGATTACATGGATTGCATTAAATTGAATGGTACATTTATTTTTCTATCAAACAGGACTGGATATTGTGCACAGCATGGATGAGTATCTTACCAGCAGTGGAGACAACAGCAGATATGCTAGTAACCCTTTCATGCATGTATCAGCATTGTCTTTTTCAAATACTGACTTTATATTACATTTTATGTAAAAGATTATATATATTTATATTATATATTTGTATGTAGTACTGTATTTCTAATATTTATCTTGAATGAGTTACAGAAGTCTGAACTAAGTAACTGATGCATGAAAGGAATAAATTTAGTAACACTGCTATACTGTTTTTTTCTTTATATAGACTTTTTTTGTATATCTGAAGCTGTTTATTTTAATATGTGCTATTCAAATATCTTTCATGCGCATTCCTAATCGTTCACTTGTTCATACGTGAACTCAACTTGCACTGACAGGAAGGATCCAGTAGATGCTGCTGAAGTATTGTTTTACCACCGTGAACTTCTTGTTTGGGTTCATACGAAGGCCAGACGAGGCCTCAAATGAAGCAGACCTCTCCATTCCAAGCATGTTTATTTACTGCAGATGAGCCTTTATGTCGCTGTACCTTGTAAGTACAACAGCAGTTTTGGCACGTGTCGCTGAACGATGCTAGCCAACACTGTGAAGGACTGAACATAGGTTGCATACATTGGGGTATGGTGGAACTCATAATTCAGCTCTCTGAATGTGACACTGGAAGCTCAAGCATAAGATGCTGCGGTGTTCCTCTCTTTGTTTGAAGCAAATCCCCCATCTTACCTCCAAACAGTGTGAAAATGGGTTTGTATATCTGTCATCTGTCTCATATCTTTTGTATGAGAACTTGGACAACCAGTGTGTGTGCAAGTAATATATATCAATATATACTTTTCATCAGACCTCCACAAGATGATTTTAGCACACCATGGACATTATGATCAGAACGGGAGTGATTTCACTAAAAGCCACTTTTCAGATCAGATCACAGATTACAGATCAGTTGTCGCAAGAGTTCAGTGGAGAAGACCAGCATTAAAACCAAACTAATGGGCGATCATGTCCACGGTGCACTTAAAAGCTGTGAAAGTGAGCGCTGACATTTGCATGCTGACATTCTCCCACAATTTGCTCCCCTGGCATTTTGTCTTGTCAAAATGGGGGAAAAAAAGACAGAGACAGGAGTAAGGGCTTATTTGATGAAACGTGCCAGTCAGCCATGTCTGTGAGTGAGTGTGTACAGAACAACAACCTCAGATTCAACCGACCAGAATGGAAATAGCCAAAATGTATGTTCCATCTTAATATATATACACATACATACGGACCAAATGAGCAAACACACATTAGGTATGTCCCTCTCCCTCCCCAATCCCATGAAGGTTGTGACCAAAATAAAGTGACTGGTCACATGTATGTGAAATAAGTACAGATGCACACAGACACATCCATCTGGAATAAACAGATGTATAGGATAGATAAAACAACAAGATAGTATCCTAGAGACACTCTGCAAATAAATCAACATCAATAATAATCATAGTGAAAAGACAAATAGATAAAGAAAAAACAAGGGAAGAAACACACACACACAATTTATGTTCCATCTTAAATGTGTTTTTGTCCTCTTCACAGCTGAGCTGGATTGAATCCCAGCAGCTATCTGGCAAGATGCATCCAGTCGATAGTCACGCCTGTGAGTCCCTCGTTAACATTAGCATGTCAAAAAAGAGACATTTAAATCCACAGAAAAAGGTCGTGGCTGGCTGCTGGGGTCATGAACCCAGAACCTTCTTTGCTGTGAGGCGACTGTGATTAATGCGGCGAATGACTCTGCAAACCAAATGTAGTGTTTGACCAAATATTCGCAGTAGTTGAAGGTCAAACAGACTGCTGTCGTCCGCAGGGAGCCACGAACGGCGGTACAGAAACTTCAGAGCGGTCCGTCTAATACTTGTTGACATATTTCAGTCTGGACCAGAGAGCTCGAGTGCCGAGCAGACGGACACACACACCAACTGGCTGACCCTCCCCAGGGCCGCGCCACCAGCTTGGCTAGAGGGACAGAAACGAAACAACTGGACTCAACGAGACATGCTTGTCACATTCCCTGAAGAAAACCTCAACTCAAAGTTTGGGACTTCATATCAAAACCGGGGGAAATGACTCAGACCCTGACTGATGAGATCGGATGGAGATGGGGGACAGATACCAGTGTCTGAACACTGACTCACTCACGGTGTAAAACACTTCTGTACATGTGTTCGTCTTGCAGAAACAGATGCTCCCTCCGTATCCCTCCCCTAACTTCCGCTGCTGTCATAAGGGACGAGGGTTTAGATCAGTCTGGTCCTCAAACTGTCACAGTTAATCAATCATTAACGATGGGAGACAAACTCAAAACAAGCCGCTGTGACGACTGACATGAAAGATGGCAGTCGTGCTTTGACAACTCTGACTATTTCGCCTTGTCAGACGGTCAGCAGCAGCCGCACAGACACACCGGGGGGAAACTGCTCGGAGGACCTGAATAGTCTGTTGTTCTAAATTTGGAGCTGGCAGAAAATAAACAGCGTTGGTGGCACAGCCTGGTTTTATTTAATGAGAATGTTAAAGTCCTAAAGAAGTGATTAGGTCTTAAATCATGCAGCCTGACATGTACTTAATCTGTAAATGTAATCTCATGTCTGCACTCAATCACAGAATGTACTGAATCCAGTCTGCCAGAGATCCTGGGGCTCAAGCCCAGAATGTTCTGCTCTGCTCAGCTACTCATCTTAGTGGTTTTGACACAGGATTATTAGTTTATTCAGCTTCCTCTGGGAGCTTTCTGTCCAAGTGTCTTGACAAGCAGAATGTGATGCTCCACATGAAATATTCCTCAGTTCAAACTCATAGATCCTGATGTACCAATGGACCAGGCCGTGATGAAATAGATACAGTATTTTACTGTACATTCAGTTGTATTTTTGATGTCGTTCTAATGTAGTGCATCAACCTGCACAGAGAGACGGAACATGTAATTTTTTGTTCTTCATGCATTGTGGATTTTCTACTTGGTAATAAAAGGTTTGGTAACGCGTTCCAACACAGGCAAATCACAACTGAAAAAAGATTTTCGACAGGATGCACCCCGAAACACTTGTCATTTGTAGCATAATCATGAAAAGATGGTTGGAGTCTGTCACTGATGAATCGTTCTCCCTTCTGCACCAACAATACACCTTCTGTTGACTTCCACTCTTCATCAATGCACTGTTGAGTCACGGTAAGAGCTAATATGGATAAGAAAGACAACTAGTAGCTGAACTGTAATGGATATTCAGACGTGTAATATGAAAAATAAATCGAACTTTGTGCCTCTTCGGGGGGTGCTAGAAGTCATAAAAAGGTACAAATAATGGTTGTCATTCCTGTTTCTCTGCCTCTCTTCTCTACTTCCTTTCAGTCACTCTCCCTCCTTTTTACTGCTTCATACCACTGCTAGTGGGTGCTTAGCATCAAAGCAGAACCTCATGATCCTGTCTGAGAAATCACCAATGGTTGGAGGACAGTACTGTTTCACCTGTTCAGTCTGAAAGCACCAGAGAAACTCAGTTTCACATAGTGGACAGAAATTAGACTATTGGGTTAGGGGTCCATGATGTAGTGATGGGGAAAACGGTTCAAGTCATAGGGACTTAACCTAGCCATTAACCATTAGCCATGAACTGTACTTTAATATACATCATGTTTTGCATTTAATGTAACAGTCTATTATGTTTGTGTCATAGTGTCCAGATAGTCCATTTCGTTTTCAGTGAGTGATTCGTGTCAGTCGAGTCTTTAACAGGGAATGAATGAATCAGGTTCACGAGAGGCAGTTAACTGAGCTGAAACTGAAATGAATGGCTCTTTTCAGTCAGTGATTCACTACAGTTCTTTTACCCAAATGATTTGCTCTTTCGACCGAATCGTTTGCCACCTGGACAACACTACCATGATGGGAACAAGTGGCCCGTCATGTTGCCTCGGACGCACGGGGGCGCTCGATCACCAACAGCATCATCTGCACTTGATCCCCCATCCCCTCTCTCTCTCTCTCCCTCTCTCTCTCTGTCTCTGTCTCTGTCTCCTTTCCTCCTTCCTTCTCGTCTTTCACTCAGTCTGTGGCTTCAGTCGCTCCGCTGCTTATTCCTGCGTTGCGTCCTCCTCCTCCTCGCTCCTCCGCCCCGCCGCCGTCCGTCCGTCCGTCAGCGCGGGCATGACTCCCTGTCAGCAGCAGTAGTGCGCTCCCGTCTCGTCCCTTGTGCTTTGAGATCCCACAGAAGAGGCAGAGAGGGAGAACATCAGTAACTCCGCCGTGCGTCCACGATGGCCGGGGCTCAGCCTGGAGTTCATGCGCTGCAGCTGAAGCCGGTGTCCGTACCGGAGAGCCTGAGGAAGGGCAACAAATTCATGAAATGGGATGATGTGAGTGACCGTTTTGTGTCGTTGAAGACACATTTCTTTGCATGTTACCCGATGTGCCTGGAGCAGTGACAGAGCTGCAGCAGCTTTGTTAACCTTCTCCCATTCATGGTTTATTTCACCGGAAGCGATTTGTCAATTAAATACAGTTCATTAGCATATTAATTAGCAACCAAGGATCACCAGGCGGGTGTTAAATAATCCTGGTTTGTCAGCGGTGTCACTGGCTGCGGGTACCATCGTAGAGAAATGACCTTGATTCAAATTGATTACACGTTGTTGTTTAGTGGCCTCTGAAACAAACAGGAATTGAATATCCAACATTAATGGACACATTTTTCTAAGAATCCAGCCTATTGCATCCAAGTTTCTGCTGGTGGAGATTAAAGAAGGAGCACTATGTGTGCTGTTTTTTTGACTGACAGGACAGTTTCTTCAAACCTTCATGTGAGAATTTGTGAGCAAATCCAGATTGTTCCAGCTGTTATTCTAGACCCCCCTCACGCACCTCAAATAGAAAGATGTACCCACCTGAAACACCAGCTCACATTCTATCTCTCCTGTTTGTTGAGGTTGCTGGTGCCTTTTTTTGTGTAATATCGCTGGGAAAAGAACACCTTCATGTTTGGAAGCAAATGAATTCACCACAACCAAAAAAAAGTATATGGTTTTGTTAAAAGACAATACTGAGTGAAATATCGATGGTTCCAAACTGCCCAGATCAAATCTGCCAGTTTGCAATCACGAGCTCTCTCACCAGTTTTATACAAGTTACATTTTGAGCTGAACCAAGTAATGAAATGATAATCAGCGCTAAGCTCAGGTGATTCAAGCACAGCACAGATGGCCTGAGCACAGCCGTTTGGTCAGGTTTGGTCAGTGCAGATGGCCGACCGGCCGACCGGCACTTCAATCCCCACACAAACAAATCTGAGTATTTCTCTCATTCCTGAGACGTTCAGGTCTTCTGGTGTGTTGTGAGAGGAGCGTGTGAAGGGCATAACAGTGTAGTTTGTACATGTGGGCCGTTCTCCAGAACCATATTCCCACCAGGCCTTTTGTGCGAAAACACACACCCTCACAGACACTTTCTTTGTTTAATTTCCCATGCACTTCTTCCTTCCTTTTTCCTCCTATCATTTCATGGAAAAACATCACAGAGAGACAGAAACAAGCCTGGGAACTCTTCACTGACAAAGGATTGAAGAAAATCCATCTCCACTTAAACCTCACTCAGAAAGAAATAACTGATATAAATTGACAGCTTTATTTCTGTAATATTCCTCATTCAATCTTTATTAGATTTAGCTCTTTACCCGGAGGGTGTAACTGCACGTTTCAGTGCTAATAACACTCTCCAGACAACGAGTAGGCACAGAAAAGGGCTGTAACTGTTGATATATTGTATCTATATGAACTGGTCTTGCTCAGAGCACCTGACACCTGAGAGGCTGCCTCAGTTCCAGCAGACTACTGGGGAGTCCCAGGCATTTAACCTCTGCTGGGGTCATCCAAACCCACTGCGTCATTAAGTTCACACGTGAGCCGTTGACACATCCGGTGTTCAGTTTTGTTGTCAGGATGTGGCAGTCAACATTCTTTAAACCTGCAAGTGCCTGCGCTAGTAAAGAGAGGCATTACAGACACACTACCTGTGCTGTTAGAATGTTTGGGGGAAATGCAAGCCAACATCATCTTGAAGTCTTCCAGTGAAAGCCTCCGACCTCTCTCACATTGATAGGAAAGTATTTTAGCTCCTGCAGACCCCAGAATTAAATTAAATAAAACCCTATTTTCTTGTGTTAGTGCATATCTGCCAGCTTGGATCCGCATTCAGCACTGGGGCGTGTCGTAACGCTGCAATGAGAAAGTGGAGGATAGGCAGGCATCCAATTCATCTTTAAGATCACTGACGTATGCTGGCAGGAAAGAGGAAGTTAGCTAAGTGTGAGCAGAGATTTCTGTAAGCTGCTTGTATCATGTGTTTTGGTCGGGAGCCTATTAAATATTGAATCAGAAGACTCGGCTGGGGATCTAGTGGAAGTAGCGGAATATGTTATTAGTATGGAGAACAGAATTATGCTGAGCCCTCAGGTGGTGGCTAATGGCACAGACCAAAAATAAGGAAACGTCCCCAGTATGGGATCAGCTACCTGGGACGGGGGGGGTTGTACTTCAGTGGGCCAGTCACTCATTTTATTTTGGCTGCCACTCTCTCCTGTCTCACTATGAACGAGTGTGACTGCAGTGGACCATGTCTGACGGCGGTACAAACAAGTCTCTGCAGTCACAAAGGATTGGAGAGCAGCTTGTAGGGACAATGACATTAACCAGTCAGCCAGCCTGAAACAGCTTTGTGAGCTATGGGAGCTTCACTTTGAAAGTAGGCTGATGTGAGCACAACACCCCCCCACCCCCCCCCAAAAAAAAATTTTTTTTTTTTTTTTTTTTTT
>CAAKHB010001448.1:556033-597444 GCA_901007665.1 Aeoliscus strigatus
CCCTCAAAAACATGATTTTTTTTAGTTTTTAATGCTTTGGGAAGGCCCTGTTGCCTGGTTGAGTCAGACAGAGACAAACACTAATGACATGTTCCCTGAAGGGCTGTGAATCAGTTCGCCTGTTGATGTTTAAAAATATCATGTTCCATGTATCGCGGATGAGTCCTTCCTGTAACAGACGGTCAAGCTCAAAGAGGAAATGTTAACAACTAAAAAATAGCCTCTTGTCATTTTGTCAGGGAAATGATAGACGTGCTGATGTGTTCCTTCGGTGTCTGCAACAACCTGCTGTATTTGCAGTGATGGCCACAGTGAGTTGAGACATTAAGGACGAAGCTGGGGACAGTGACTGCTGTCGCGTCATTAAGCAGCCTCCTGCTCTCAAGACAGATTCTGTCTGTCGTCGACAACAGACAATCTATCACTTGTCGTGTTCCGTCCACCGACTGTCGCCTTCAGAGGAGTCATTGCAGATAACTTCATCATAATTTCATCCAGCTCCTTGTCATTTGGAGAGTCTGTCCAGGTGTAGATTGTCTCTTCATTAGACGTTCTATCGAAACCCCCTTTTTTTTTCTTCTTATCCTGTAAGTGCTGTGTGTGTGTGTGTGTGTGTGTGTGTGTGTGTGTGTGTGCGCACACTGCTTGCATCCACTGGTATGAGCTGTGTCTTTTGTCATTCATTCAAGCCTGCAAAGATTGTGCAGTGATGTGAACGGACCCATAACGACTCCTCTTGAGTCTCTTAATAGATTTCACGGGAATGGTGGGTTGCCATAGTGAACGCCACTGTAGCCAAACCCTCTGATGCGGCAGATCACCACTTCCAGCGGTGATGTGTGTCGCCAGGTTCCATA
Source organism: Aeoliscus strigatus (assembly GCA_901007665.1). Classification (NCBI taxonomy): domain Eukaryota; kingdom Metazoa; phylum Chordata; class Actinopteri; order Syngnathiformes; family Centriscidae; genus Aeoliscus; species Aeoliscus strigatus. The sequence goes on from CAAKHB010001448.1 coordinate 556,891, forward strand.
AATTGTCATTGTCTTATGTAGACTGAAGTCATTTCACGTCGTTAATGGTTTTCTGCTCCCCAGCACAGGCGTAGACTCCTAATGTCACTGCTCTGATGAGCCTCCGCTGTGTGTCAGCCAAACATGACGAGCACTTAGCAGATGCAGACCATTAGATTTGTCTCCCAACGTTGGGATAGGGACATCATTAGGAGCCTGATCAAGACACCTTCCAGATTCTCTCGCTCTTTCCCGCAAGCGTAGCTCTGATCTCTGATTGGCGAGGACTATTCAGGTGAACTGCAGCCACTGTGGTCACAGAATAAAAAAAAAAGGAAGAAAGCAAAGGCTTTTTCTTTTTATAGAAGCTTCCGATAATATCTGGCGTTGCCATGTGTTTCTCAGGGTCAAACTGTGTTTGTGTGTGTGAGGCTTGGTGCTGTCCGCATGTGGGGAGTGTTGGAAACATCAGCTGTGAAACAAGCTGCAGTCCTTTATTCCACACACAAACCAAACTCCATCTGTGGCGATGTCACCTCCCGGCGGGGGAAAGTTACTTACCGGTATTAGCACACAAACTGGTGTTTTTGTGTGATTTCAGTTTCATAATTTACTCTGGCGCAGATGCCATTGGACACATCTTGACTGATGAGCGGAGGATCATCATGTGTTATGGCTCTTCAATCATCAGTCAGTGTTTCCATACCTCAGGGATGCTCAGCTACAGTCAGGCTGTTGTCAGCAGCCACCTCAATGTTCTTGATCTTCTGTGCTATGGCAAGCTTTTAACATTGAACAGCAAGACTGGATTTGTGTTGAAGATATCCGTAATTCCATTTTTCAAAAAGTCAAAAAGAACATTTCAGACATGTGGAACTACATTCGTCCTAGCCACAACTATCATTTCAGATATCCACACTGACAGTCTTCTTGAATGAAGTCACTTTTGCCGTTCATGTGTATGGGGTTTGTCATAGACCTCTACAGTTCCTTTCCAGATATCCAATACGTGAATTACGGACATCTGGAATTGAATTATGGATATCTGTAATTCCAGATTCAGATATCTAATTTGATTCTGACTCGTCATAATTCCAGGTGAGTTAAAGATGTCTTGAACTGGAAGGTAGTTTCAGATGTCTGAAATGTTCTTTTTGACTTGGCAAAACGGAATTATGGATATCTGCAACACAAATGGCTTTCCATGTGCTGTAGTTTATTTCAGTCAAATTCCAAAGCCGCCACTTCTCAAGTACTCAGGACCAGAAAGAGTTTCAAACCCAAAATTCGGCTGATGTCTGCTGTCCATCCACACCTCATCCACACCTCTGTGCTCTCCGCATCACAAGCTGCATTGTTTTCCCTTTCAACACTCCGCAGCACATAACAAATTCTCTGATGTTGCTTCAACTCTTGACCTTAACTCTCTGCAAGAACATCTACATAATGTTCTAGAGAGGTTCCAGGGGCCTTGGCTGCTGTTTGTGGACCTGGCAGAGAACAGAAACAACACTTTGTCCTGAGAAATAGATGAGATAGTTTCGCTACCCAACAAATCCGTACACAATCTGCATGCACTCTGGAAACAACAGACAGACACACCTTTGTAATCGTTTGCACAAATTGACGCCATAAATCCTTTTCTTTTCTCTCTGTAGGATTCCACTACTGTGGCCCCGGTGACTCTGACTGTGGACCCCAAAGGTTACTTCCTGTATTGGACTGACCAGAACAAGGTGAGTCATTGATGCGGTCTATGCCAAATGTGAGTGTGCGGTGAATCCTCGGATACATTCAGATGGACAGTTATTCTGCTAGCTCCCCAGCAGCATGCCATGCAGAGGAGCTTTAGAGCGGGTACATACTGGAGATGAAGCTCACATTTCATGCGTCTTAGACAACAAGACCTTTGTGTCCTATTTCTGGTTAGCTCAACAGTAGTAACAAAATTTTGAAATATACAATATTATAATATAAATTTTGAAATGTCAAATTATCACAAAACCATAATGTATACCTTATATGCATTGAACATTGAACATTGATAAACATTTACTTGTTCTCAGTGCTGTTGTAAACCTGAACGCTCCCAGTGAAGAATACTCAGAATTGTGATCTGCATTCTAATTTGTAGGGATTACAATAATGAAAAACTACCCTCTTTATTATGGTCTGCATGACTGTGTGTACTTCATTGTGGACTGTCACCAGGTGCTGAGAACACATGATATGTACCTGCAGGCCAGAGAATCAGAGCAACAGAATAGAAGTGACCTTTGTGTTTTCATATGGTATTCATTATGTTCCTGCCTCGTGATGTGGGTCATCTGTCAGAGAGCAGATTCCTAGAGGGCTTGAACCGTGTTGCCATGGAACGTTGTTGGACTTCAGGGATGCAGAACTGGTGTCATACCACAGGAAGAGGCATCATCAGATATTCTGTATGAGGCACCTAAGCTCCAGGAAACAACCTCTGCAACAGAGGTGAACACAGAGCAGGACTACAAACCCACATTTGCTTTGAATCGTTATATCGTGATACCACTGCAAAGACACTTTTGGATTTATTTTTGTTTTGCTTCGTCAGAACTTATTTGGTGACGTGTTTCCCGTGGATTCTCTCATTCCCACCAGGGCAACACTAACATATGTTCACCTTTTTCAGTTCATATGACAAACGTGTGCAAAAGTTTGTTTATTAGCACACACAGTGTTTATGGTTCCGAGGGAAATATGTGTCTGTTGTGAAAGTGATGAGCATGAATCAACAGTGTCAGATGGAGGGAAAGTGAGAAGCAGAACTTTATAAAACTATAAATTCAACACAACCTGCACAGTCAGGTGGTGTGTGTATAATTAAATTACACATCATCATATTGTTATACTGTTACACACACTTAATTTACAATCCTTTAACGACAATAACAGATCAGCCTTATGAAAAGACCATGTTTAATGTGACACCTGTGAGAATATTCCGTCCTCTAGTATTGCAAACAGTTGCACAATAACCAGGAGCCAGATTTGGAAATCTTACACACTGGAGAAACCTTATCTAGCATGTGACTTCCTCTTATCTCAGGTCTGAAAAGTCCTTGCGTGCTATTTTTTTGTGGTGTGTGTATCCAGTGGGTCTATTCCTTTAATTGAATCCCACTTCAAGTGGCTCAATGGGCTCAACATGTTACCGTTTTCTTTATGCGTATCAGTCAGACACTATTTAACAGCTGCTATTGATTTTATATTAGCCGACATGAGGGTGTTTCACGGCAGCCGACCAGCCGTACTCTGCATTCGTGCTGAATGAGACATTACTTCTGCACACGCAAAAACACACGTCTACTCTGAGGTTACTGCTGCTCCCATTAGGGAGTTGAGGCAGAACCTGATATCTGCAGCCTGCTAATGCTGGGAAAACTGGAAAGCATCTGATGCAGTCAAGCTAATGAGGAAGTATTTTGCCTCTCTGTAAGGAGAGAAAAACAGGTTCACTATCGATGTGGAGGTTGTTTGTGAGTGTATCTGTGAACAGAGATAACAAACACTGTGTCATTATACGCTCAGAGAAGTGAGAAAGGCCTTTTGTCATCGGGTCATCATTATTCCCTTTACCGCTGTCGTACACTCATGATTATGGAGGATGAGTCGTGTGTGTGTGTGTGTGTGTGTGTGTGTGTGTTTCCCTGCTCTGTCTCTTGTCCTCCTGCACGTCTAACAACTCAGATATTTATCAAGCACAGCTCCAGCAAAACTCTATTAGGACATAAAGAAAGGCACCAACTGTTTTCCTTTGCCACTGCCACTGTAAACACAAACCGTGTTTAGAAAGACTCGTGCCTTCGCTTGTTTTGTCCATGAAGGTGGCGCACATCTGCTCTGCTCTGTGCAGTTTTAAATAAGCCACAATGCCCTGTCCAGTTGTTGTGTGTGTGTTTGTTGGAGACGCAGACCGACAACCTGCAGAGTGAAAGCATTCCTCAAATTCTTCCGAATCACACCAGAACTGTACCTACTGCGCTCACGTTGTCCCTGATGGCTGCTTTTCACCGTTTACTCAATTCTTTATTTACTGGAGCATTTAAGCACAAAGATGGGGTTTTTTTCAAAGATGTGAACAAATCATGCATTTTCTTTGTAATAATATACGGATGTTGAAAGAGATTCATTGGGCGTCATCTTCCCTCCTTTGTTGTAATCACAGTGAGTTGTGCTGACAAACTGGCCTCAGCTTGAAATAGATCGTCTCTTTGTGTTGTGAAATACTTGTACTGACTCTTGATTGAGCTTTTAAAGGTAAATGAAGGGAATTTCCTGCTTGCATACTTGTGAAACAGGACGTTGAGCAGTGAAGGTGATATTTGTTCCATATAAGGTGTGACACGTTTTCCTTTCAGGCCTTAGTATGAACAACTAATACTAATAAATACCAATAATGTGAATTAAATGTCCATTTATGTGCAAATTTGTATCTCAAACAGCTTTGTAAACCATTGTGGTCATGAGTCTTCCATGACCGCAATGGTTTACAAAGTCTTTGTTTGGTTCCTTTTCATGAAATACTCTGACCTTAACCTGAATGTGCAAACATGCACTCACACCCTGTCCACACAATGACAGCATTGATGGTGTCTGCACAGTACAAAAGCCTGTGTCCTTGGACCCTGGATCAAATTGAGGAACTACATTCTATAATGGTGTTAATATCTGAACAGAACTGACAGTAAATACCACACTGACCTTATTTCAGAAAATTCAAATCATATATTAGAACAACAGCAGCTGATAAAACGGGGATCAACAAAGGTCCACATCTCTGTCGCCGGCCCACAGTCAATGACAAGACAAGACATGATCTTTCCATTGTTGCTCCTCTGTTTGGCCAAGAAACTTTAAACTGACATCAAATTACAGCAGATATACACCATCTCGCTTCCTTGGCTGAGTTTGTTATGATGGTCTCACAGTTTAAAGCAAAATAGTGAACAATAAAAATATGAACCATAGTGGTAATGAAAATAACCACTATGTGTGGCTTTAATAAAAACACTCACTGTCTTCGAGAGTCATTCAGAGTCTCCTGCTCATGTAAAGCATTTGTCTTTTTAATAGGAAATGTGATCCGGTCAAACAAGAGCCAATCACAGTCAACCCGGACTTTTCTGGAATTACCTTTAATTTCCATTTTCTCCTTTTTACGATGTTGGCTTTTAAGTATCAAGAAAAGAAATATTTTCCCCATCATCTGTAATCCTAGTTAAAGTCTGAACACTGACTGTTTACTCGCTGCTATCGCAATGTCCTGGTTGCTTCACGTTGCCCCACAAATAACCACATTCATAATAATTGTTTTGTCTTTCATGTTAAGTGATCTCATCATAAAATCAGCAGATATTTGTCACGTTTATAGAGCGTCATATTGTCATGCTTTTGATATTATCAGATTGCCCACCATCTCCTTGACACAATTAGATTCGTTTTTTCATATCGAATGATGGCAAATCCAGAGATCTTACACTTTGATGGGTGAATAAAAGAATCTTCACTTAACCTCACTTAACTCTCTTACCTCACTCCAAACCAATAAGGGGCAGCATATTACCATTTGTTTTACATTCTAACATTGAGCCATGGTCAAAAACTTTGGCTCGTGTGGAGTCAAATCCATTAATGCAGCAGAATCACATTCTTAAGTTTTTGATTCAAGTAAGGAAAAACTTCACGTTGAGGAAAAGAACGGCTACAGATACAGAACATGAGAGATGGCTGCGGCCAAAGTAAGATTCCTCTGTAGAAGACGGCGTTGTGAACATGGAACACTTCAGACTCCTGAAACTTTTTCCTGCCATAAGGGGAAGAAGGTACCACCATCTTCCATCGCTCGGACCTTTACAGTTTATCCCAGATAAAGAATGTGTAGTTGAAACACCCAGAGAGGGCTCAGAGAGTTAGAATCAGCAGCAGCATGCCTCTGAATTACTTGACATGATTCATGATTGCAATGAAACACAAACACAGTCACTAAATTGCCATTTCCACCCTCCTCTATGATGAACTTCTTTACATATCCCAGCAACAGTACCATGGTAACTGTATTTGGATCCAGCTCATTTGACCACATCTGTATGCATGTATATGTGATGCTCCAAGTAACAAACTGTTAAACACATTTCGTACTGTAGAACACAACCAACACACACACACACACACACACACACACACACACACATACATTCCTGTCATGCCCACCCGGGAACAGGTGCTTGTTTAGACATTTAAAAATAATTGCTTCTGGTTGCGTCTGTTTTGAAGGGGGTGGAGCTTTGCACCACAGAGAGGTGGACTGACTCAAATTAACAGCCTTTTGGTTTAGTTGCCATGCGACAGCACACACCTCGGAAATGTCATTCGGCCCCCGCTCATAATGTGAAGAAGGTTGCTGCTTTGAAACTGATATCAATGCCTCCTCGTCTGCATGCATATGATTGCATATTCTCCTGTGCACGTTGCGGTTATGACAAAAGCTTAGATGTCTTGCTTGCGGGAGATTCATGTTTCAGCAGTGTGCCAATTTCAGGTCATCACATCAGGATGGACATATGGCACTGAATGATGCTCAGCCCACCCTCGGGCTCACAACCAGACTCACACAGTTGGCAGCTGGTGTGTGGGATAGTTGTGAATGAACTGCCTTAATCCAAAGCATGACTATAGCAGATTTGATAAACCACATCATACACATCTGACATACACTCTATCTCTCTCACTCTCACACACACACTGCTCTCTGCTCTGAAGTTCAATCATCTGTTTCCCCCAACACAGCAATTTTCAGTGATTACCGAGGCTGCGGCCCCTCCTTCTCAGCACTATATGGGTGTGGGTGACATGGCATAAATCTGCAGCCAATCTACAAGAAGTGCATTGTGACCTCTGCCAATTTATGGCACACCGAGGCCCCATTCAGTCGGCTTTTACCAGAGAATGAAATAAAGGAACCTAAGAAGAGGACGATCATGATGATGAATTGACTTTATTAAGGTGTGCATTATCAGAAACACTCAAAGGCGAAGTTGAAAGTCACTGCGGTCACACTAAGTAGATGAGTGACATTAGCGTTCGACTAATGTGGTGGAAACACGCAGAAATCTAGAATTTGTAAAAACAAAACAAAACAAAACAACAATACAGACACTGTATTATTTATTTGAATTTGTCATCAAGAAACATATCGTCACTACAAACATTGTGATATTGTGTCTGAACATTTTAAGTGTGCTGATGTTAGCTATGGCTAACTACAAAATGGTTGTACAAGCTGTACAAACCCAACATTTTTTTTAGGTTTATGTTGATAAATGCATCAACTGAAAACACATTGTTATACTAGTTAGCTGCTAACATTAGTTTTTATGTGTTATGTTGTTACAGACTAGCTTGCGTATTGTTCAGACTCATCTCTAAGATCTGGTTGTATGTCAGTGTAGATGGGTTCTTCTGGGTCAGTGAAAGAAGACAATTGCCATTCTGAGTGGTTAAAGCTCGCAGCAGACACAGGCAGATGATATAATAATGTCAGTAACTTGATATATTCTATTCATGGGCTGTTTAAGTCCTGAAAAACACAGCGATCCCTCTCACCCAACTGACAGTTGGGCCAGCAACACAATATCACATTTTCTGGGAAGAACAAATGTTCAAACAATGAAATCTAAAACAAGGATTGCTTTGTTCTTTCACTTTTTATTTGGTGTGATGAGTAGCGAAGTGGGGGTCTCTCATTGAGGAGTGAGTCACTGTTTGTCAGAACTGTGTGTCAAAAGCAAGAAAAGAGAAGTGTTAAAAGACAAAAAGCCTTGCCAAAGTTTCTTGGATTAGTTTCTGGGTGACTTAAGAAACCTTTGTGTGCACTTGAGCTCGGTCGGTTTTCCTCTTTGAATTCTGAGTAGGACTTTTCTACAGCCGGTAAACAAACACATGCTTGAGCGGGCGAGCGTGCACTCACACACACACACACACACACAGGAGGAGGACAGACATGGCTCCTTTCATTTCCTCTCCCAAACAATGAGACTCTGTTCACAAAACCTGGAGCCTCACATCCAAAAATGAAGCATTTGGGTCGAAAAAGTTCGGTGCCAACTTCCATTGTCAGTCGAGTCTGCCGGGGTAACGTGATTATGGCAGCAGCTCTGAAGCGAGTAAGAGATAAGTCGCCCTGGACTGATAATCAGAAATTATCGTATGCTTTGTAGATTACACTGATTATGGAGCAGCACACTGACGGTTAGTATTGATGATTGGACACTTGCATCAGCAATGTGACATAAACTGCAAATGTAATCAGGGATGCGCAGGTTTCAGGTTTCTGTGGATCAGCTGATCACTGATGGCAGTGGCCAATGTTTATTTATATTATTTCTATTCATTTGAGGATATAAAGAGATAACAGATAAAAGAAATACTGAAAATGTTGTTTTCTCAAGAAACAGACTTTGTTTCGAACACAATACTGTACAGATGAACATCTTGATGTTCAGCTGGTGCTTCCTGGTGGATTCTTTGGATCCATTATATTGCCTGTGTACTTTCACTGTGCATTGACCATCTCCAGACCTAATGATGATTTTTCAGGCTGGTGTAATTTCATATTTCACTCTTATCAGCATTACTGTTATCGCCACAGTCAGAGACTTCTGGTCCACTGCAGCTAATTGTTCTACTTCATAATTCATGTCATTTTTACCAACTTCAATGCAAAACTTGTCAGGTTTTCTCATAAACCTGTAGTCAGAAACAACCATGCATGCATGAGTGCGTCATTCTCTTTTCTATTTGTTCTTGCTTAGAAGCAATAAGAGGTAAATAAGAAAATGCCATGTGGGATTCATGGTATGTGTGATGGAAGCCAAGTCCATTATTACTCACGTGAGCATGCAGATGAATTACACTCAATCTTAAATTGGACGGGCGCAGCCGCCAATGTGCATTTAGCATGAGGAAACACTCCAATAAACCGATATAAGTGCAGCAGACTGTGGCGTGTGCAAAGCACAAACTAACAAATCATTTGTCAGGTAACATTTAACTCACACAAAGAAGAAAAGAAGTCACCGTAGGACAACAAGATATTGTTAGGATACACTCTATCTTATGTACAGCCTGGATGAGGCGGACGTGGCTTTAGAAATTAAGAGTTTGCATATTGAAGGTGTTTCTAACAGATAGATGTTCTATTGGCAGAGAGCAGTTCACACTGGACCATCAGAGGTGATTTGTCTGAGTAATTGGTTGAAATATGACAGAGGAGTGAGAGGATTATTAAGCGTCTCATTATCTCATGGGTCCAGGTATTTATAACACGTATGCCGGCCTATTTCTCTGCCACTTATTCAAAAATTATCTCAGTTATGTTGATTCCGCTCATCTGACACATTTCACACAGAATTTACTCAGACCTTACTTGTTTGTATGATGGAGGAGTCTGAGGAATAGAGATGAAGAGAAGGAAGTGAAACTTAATGGAGGCAGATAATTCCCCTACACTCTCTGCAGCTTCTTGCTCCATTTACGTCTGTGTGTGATGTCAGAAAACAGCCTTGTATATATCAAGTTTACAAAATGAAAGGCTGGTGTTCAGAAGCCAAAGAAAGGGCTTAGTGATGTTTTAGTGTCTTACTAAGCTTTGTGGTTCACAATGATGCAGACTGCCGGAATGCTAATTTCCCCATAAAGCCTTTAAGTGGTCCGATTTCATACTCCAAAGGTGATGGAATGATTTAGCATCAACATCAGGGGCAACAATAATCCCAAGCTCCTCAGAATGATGTAGAAGAAGCGACATGGAACCATGCAGCCAGTTTGTTATCAGCTATGTACAGTAGCACAATTGTGCATCTGTGCCATTCTGACATCGCTTGGAAAAGTGGAATTGTCCTTTTATATATAGTGTTAATCTTTCTGCTTCTTCAGAAATAATCGATCCCTATGGTGTTTTTTTATTCTTTGTAATCGCTGTTTCTGTTCTCTTTCCACCAATCCGTTTTTGGATGTACAGTTCATCTTTGCCGTTGCTCCAGTAGATTTTTTTTTTCCAGATCTGTTTCTGTCTATAAGCAATCGGACTGAAATATTCATATATTCATATATTCAATAAATTATCCTCTGAGGCAGCTGGAGGTGATTTTATCAAGGGCAGTAGAGCCAAATGTAAATCTTACACATTTGCGCTGGTACCATGAGGAGTAGCTAATCACCAGCTTATAGGACCCCAGGCAGCATTTTGTTAGAGTTCTGCGTTGTCATTCTGACATGGCTGCAATTTGAATAGATTTACATGTGCAGCGTGGGCCACGGTGGTAGCTGTCAGTTAGATATTTTCATGAGAGCGACAGAACGGAGCGAGTCCTGCGTCACAACTGAATCAGTCAGTGTCAGCTTGTTTACGCTTGTTTTTCTCGGCCTGTGCGCTGATGTGGCAGCGGCACCGAGCTGGACTAAGAATACATAAAGTGCTTACGGCGACAGAACGTGCATGATGTCAAACTCAGACCATCCGCATTAAATGTGTCCTTGCCTCCACTGGCTTATAAAACTTTATTGATTTGATGACATTTTTTGTGATTCACTTGTTCAGCTGAGCGTTTTGCCTGTTTTTGACAGATAAATATGTCACATAATATAAATAAAAGGCCAAAAATACAAATATGATGGTGTGAAAGTGCCATGAAAGTGAATTCATACATTTTCCCCCTTGTTTTTAATTATTGTAAATGATTTTGCGGGGGCTTACTAGAGCGTGAGGTGCCACATTCAGTGTGTGACCTGATATTTGATGGTGAGGTCAGAATCAGAGGTTACAGTCGGTCACTGGAGCTTATAGATCTGTGATAACTCTTTGTTTGTGTACGACTGAGTCTCCTCTCACAGGTCAGCGGGGATTAATTAAATCCTTCAATTGGGATTTGCTCTATTAGTTTTAATCGCGTTTAATCAATGACAGCTTGCGTTTTCAAGTGGAGCCATTTAAACACCAATCTTTCCCATAAACTGACATTTCAAACTCGTGTTTTATGAGTCAGCATGCGCACAGACACAGACTCTCTGCTCACCCATTCCCATCCCTCCACTTCAAACGCCAACCCAGCCCTGTTGCCATGACGATCCATTCCCGCTCCTGCGATTAGACTGCCATTGCTGTGCCGAGCCAGGTGACTGCTTTCCTCCTGGAGGCCTTGCAAATAAAAGCATTCAACGAAAAAGACTTTGAAGTTCTGACGTAGAGGAGTTCTCAATAAGGGAACGCACTTCCTTCCTGTTTCGTGTGAGGCTGTCACCAGGAGGCTCAGACGATCAGCAACCTCATGGAGCTCAGCATCCTGTCGAGGTTGCAAGGCAACGCGCTCTTCATCAGTCCAACTATTTTTCTCTGCCATACTAAGTGTTTCATTGCCCAATTAAGGGATTAAAACGAACTGTGTGAGCAGATGGTGTTACTCGTATCCGTCATCTGGTCAGACGTGTTTGGATAAGGAGTTGATTAGTGTAGCTGGCATTGGAAAAAGTTCAAATGAATAAGCAACTTCTCGTCGGTTACAGTGACATGCTGTCCATCTATATATAAACATAAAAAGTCATTTTCAAAAAGTGATCATCACATGGCATTGACTTTCCACCTTCTTTGTCTCTCTCCCACTCTCTCGACTTCTTCTTTGTGGACCTCAATGAAAATGAATTTTACTAGAGGAATCAGGCCACTCAAGTCCCATTTGCTAATAGGGTAATTATATACTTTTTTTTGCTTTCAAGCAATTTCCAGTGTTTCCTCACATCAATGGATGACCAATTGCTCAAGACTGGAAAGAAAATGTCTTTAACTCATTTAAGGGCGGCAGTAGAGTGGCCATTTGGATGGCCAGTATCAATCAAAGCGAGTTTCTTTCCACTGACTGCACTTGTTAATCATTAATAAGCATGTTAGAAAGGGCTGCATATCTCGTGTTCATTCCCAGAAAACCTGAATTGTAGCTGTCTGATGCTGGGACGTCTCTTTCAGAGATCACTAGTCACTGCTTTGATAAAGAGAAATGTTGATGAGCTTCTATAGCTGCTTAGATGACTGACGTTAATTTCAAACGGATGTTCTCAGCGCTGCCTCACCGTCTTTGACTGAAGTTGAAGGAGGGGTCAGAGCCGAAGCAGCGGAGGGTTCGAAGGGTGTGAGCTCATTCATCTACTTCCACTTGCTCCCGTTACGGGGAGCAGTTGTTCCCACCTGTCAACTATGGGGTACGGTGAGGAAGGACAGACAACCATTCACACTCACATTCACAGCTATGGGCAATTTAGAGTGACCAATTAACCCTAGCATGCTTTTGGATGGGGGAGGATGCTGGAGTACCCAGAGAGAACCCACAAAGACACGGGGAGAGCATGGAAACTCCACACAGAAAGATCCAGGCCAGGAGCATGGCTAGCACCATGAAGGTAGAGTGCGGCAGGAATGCAGCTGTTTAACCCAAACCACATTTCAACCTTTGCGTTGCAAAATATAATGATAGAATAGAGACTTTAACTAAACTGAAACATATTTACAAATAGGATTTTTAAATACATAAGGGTAAGATAAGTGTAAATATACTGTTGCGCAAGTGTGGAGCACTTTCTTATAAAGTCTATGTGTCCAGGGTATATACAGTTGACAAAGAAACCCTGATAAATAGATCCAGAGTTTTTTTGTCGGTGCACTTACAATGTGGGATGGTGAACGTCAGGACTGATTTGGTTCTTTGAAAAAAACTTTATGGTTTTTATTTTATGGTTGCCCTCATTGTCGACTTGTTGCAAAAACGATACGAAACTCCCTGCTGAAAAAGTGGAATCGATCAACCGTAGACGCCTGTGTGTCCCTGAAAGGCTGACCATTGGAGAAAGAGTGAGACAAGATGGACACCATCCTTTGAACAGACATTGCCCATCACTACTTGGACCGGATTGGTAAATGATGGTCTTTGTTGTCCATCGTGGAATTTCCCTGTGACTCCGTTCTTTCTTTCTGTTTCATTTCCGCTCGAGCAAATAAGTGTGTCACAAATGTGGGTCAGTTCTACCACACACAAACTCAATTCATTTGAGTGGAACGATAAGAAGGTATCAAATTCAACCAGCTTGCAGGTGCTCCGGGGGCGAACGAGGAGTGGCAGTGGGCCATTCTTAAAATACCGGCTTCACTGGCGTGAGATATTTGGCCCATGAGGAGAGTAGAAGAGAGGGACGTGGACAATCTGTTGTCATCAGTGTATCAGGAGACGTTGTGTTTGTTTAATTGACAGGAAAGAGGAAATATGTCTCTGTTGAGCAGCGCCGAGCTGATGCAGCTGAATGTGACTTTTGCTCAAGTACTTGGACTACGGTAATGGCGTCACTCCATTCTCCTCCAGACCGAAATTTGTGATGGTCATTGACGGCTTTCCGTTTTGGATATTCACATGTCATTTTATTTTTTATCTCTTTATTTTTTATTTGTGCTTATTTGTTTTGATTTATTATTATGGGCTGGGTGTTTGTTGAAGCACTTTTCCTGTTTTATTTTGGAACGGTTTTCATCATGTCATTAGCTGTATGTTCCGTCCTCGTCCTTCCACTTGTGTGATGACCAGGCTCAATAGCGCTGCCGTCTGTCTCCTGCGTCCGTCTTAATCTTCGAGCACACAGGAAGAAACAAGGACTGAGGTGGCCAACCGAGTCGATTGGAGCGATGACAGGCCAGACAACCGCTGGTGTGTTCAGTCTCAGCTTGGAGTAAGGAAATCAAGGTGACTTCCAGTTGGAGTGGAGAGTAATGTTAACCAGCATATGAAAAATAGACTTATTAGATGGTTACCGAGACAACCACAGCCTGGAATTCAAGCAATGGTCAGTGCGAAAGGGATGGTGGCTACGAAATCTTATTTGTCTGATTGTCTGCAGATGTATTACCAGTTAGTCTTTTTATTTACACTGATGTTTAAGCCACAGCAGCTTTTAATTGCACTGTCATGGTTGGAAACTCCTTTGTTTTAAATATTGTGTCCTCTTCTTCTCCTTCGCAAGTGTTGACTTGCACTGCTCAGTGGAAGTGTGAGTGGGAAAATGGGTAACCAGACTGCTGAATGAATGATCTGTGGGGAAAAAACACTGAAAGAAACAGAACGAGAGTTGCCTGCAGAAAGAAAGTGAAAAATGCCTTTCTTTCAGCTGTCTGCTCCAGCCTGACTTCAAAGGGCCCACGGATTGCACTTAGGAGGCGTCTAAATGAGGTGATGTGAAAGATGGGAGGCAGAGCGGCGCTGTATCTGCCACTGGCACCGATTCTCAAAGGACTCCAACAGGAGTTCTGTCTCTCTCTCTATCGCTCTCTCTCTCACACACACACACACACACACACACACACACACACACACACACACACAGCTGACTTTCAGCCCAATGTCTCGACCAGACAGAAATGTACCATTCAGTTGTAGCTTGAATGTTGAGAATTTAATTTATGTGGAAAGAATTACCTGCATTGACACGGTGAGTTTAGCATTGAGAAAAGGAGAGGTTGGAGAGATGCCCAGAGGAAACAGCTCCTTGTCACTGAATAGAAAGGCCTGACATGAAAAGAGAGCGTGTTCGTGTGTGTGTGTGTGACAAGCAGACTTCTGAGGATAAATACATGTGTGTATTCCTCATGTTTACACTGTCATTGTGTCTGAACACACAAATATATAATAATATATATATATATAAATATATATATAGATGCATATATATACTCCACACACTACATAAACGGGCTGAATGACACTATGACTGTGTTTATGTCCTTCAGTCACCTCACTCCGAGGTTCCTGGTTACTTTTTATGCAGTGTGTTTGTGTGTGAGTCATTCTAGGACTCAGATGAGTTCTCAGATGTTCCAACGCAGCAGATAACAGACATCCACATTGTGCCTGTAGGAAGCTCCACAGATAAGATGAGCATACTTGGGCAATGTGGCAGAGCATAGTGGGAGGGAGGGAGGGGCGGGGGCAGGGTGTTAGCATGCGTGCCTGTATGTGTCGGCAGGGGATCAGACAAGACAAGATGTGAACCGTCATCCAAAGACATGAGAGCTGCAGTTCAGATGCGAGACGACAGCAGAGAAGCACCGAGGGAGGGAGGATGAGGACCAGTGGAGGAGGCAGATGTGCATTGAGGGGACAGGTGTGGTGTGGTAGAGGCAGTTGTCCAAGGCAGTGGAGGCAGAGATGGACATGAAAGGCTCTAGCAAGTGTGGGAATTGAAGTGGGGGGGTTGTTCCACTAGAAGAATAACAGCGACGGAGAGCTGGAACAACATGGATGATGGACAGTTGGAGCTGGCAGCTTTTCCTTCTCTGTCATCCCACTCGCTTCTGCTATCTGTCAAACAGGAGTCCACTCTCCTGCACCATCCTTTACTTTTGTCTCGTTGGCGTATGATTCGATTGAACGAACAAATCTTTTTAGTGAATGAACTGTATTGAATCACTGACTGAAAAGTTTAATTCATTTCTCAGTTCAGCTGAGTGTCAGTGAGCCGCTGTGGGTGAATTTGGTTCATTGGTTCATTCCCTGCAAACGAGTCAAAAACAAAACTTACACTGAAACAGTAGTGTTGCTAACTTAGCAACTTTATCAATATAGCGAGTATTCAGACCCTCTAATGACTCTTTTTCAAAAAGTGACAAATCCAATTACTTTTTTTGATGTTATTGGAGGCAATCTATTGTTTTGACATGAAATAACATATGATTCTACAGTTCCTGTCCTCCAGCAGTGGATGCTGTGGCTGTATTGAGGTCTGATCATTTGGGGAATGAATCCTTTGAACAAATCTTTTTACTGGCTTGATTCTAATGATTCAGGACGCCGAAAGATCTGTTCTGCCCATCACTACCGTTCTTTCTTTCACTCCATCCGTCACAGTGTGAGCAATTGTGTGTTTGTCTGCCAGCGACTTGATTGTTTCAGCAGGCGCCAGGGAGAACAGTGACCTGTGTGAGCTGAAGAGCCGGTCACGGTCATTGTGTGAGAGTCCCTTGATTGAGAGTGATTATAATGACTCAACACAGCAGATTGTCAGAGAGAAGCTGGTGTGTGTCTCTGCTCAGGTGTTTGTGTACCCACCGGTGCTGGTATGTGTGCTGCTGATGTACACAACAACCCTTCCTGCAGCCTTTATCTCCACATTGGTTGTTCTGTAGAGCGTGTCGGCGGCTGATAGCTTCTATCAGCCACTGCCACACTCCACCACTGCACTCCAACAATTGGCCTCAGTGTTTGGTTTTGTTTGTCGCACGTTTCTCCCTTCACTTGCTCCTTTCTCTTCATTCTTTTACCCATTCCTCCGACCTCCCGGTGTCCTCTCTCCGTTCAGTTTGAACTGCTGGCTAAAGTCATGTGATACATATTTATGAACTAGAAAGACACTCTTAGAGTGCAGACCGCCGCCAAGCAGCTCATTTCCCCCCAATGTTATCGTCCTTCATTAATTTTATCTACTGTAAGAAATTCATTGATCATCAAAACATGCATTTAGCATTTGAAATAACATGGATTTCATTAATAGTCAAGTTGACAACTTCCAAAATCATTCATATTTTTATATTTTGATTTACACCAAATGTTAATATACCAAACCTTATTTTATCCATCAATAGATTCCTTGACCAAGAAAACTTCCCCTGACCATTTGGAATTACACTGATACCATTTTTAGCTCAGTAGTAGTGAACAAAGTCACTATTTTTCTCATGGTGGTTTTCTTCTGCATATAGGTCCAGATCTATTGAAGATACACCAAATCGGTTCACACTGATACAGCAGTCTCTCAGCTACAATCTGGTGTTAGTTCATGTCTTTATCTCTTTTGTTGCCTTTCAGTGCCTGAAAATCCACAAGCACCACGATATTTCCTGTTCTGGATCATAGTATCCAGAATACTGTCAGGATCCCGGTCAAACGTTGATATATTAGAGCACCGATGGATCCTGTATTTTGTGCCACAACAACTTGACCATTTATTGAAGAGTTTTATACACATATGCTGAAAAAGAAGTCATCAAAAGATTCCTGGATCTAGATGGTTCCAGAACACTACCATCTTTTAATCTATCATTATTATCTATCAGCTTTCCATGAAAATTTATTCTGCTAACAGACAGATTTTGCTAACAGACAAAATAGTAGGGAGGAAGTGGTGGAGCCGCTCAGTTCAGAGACTCAGGCGTCATGTGGCGAGATGAAATTCTCCAGTTTGTCTCCAGGTGTGTGTCACATGTCTTGCCTACTTTTCCTGTCACACATTCCTGTCAGTTCTTCTCAATCTGGGGTCTGTGGACCCCCGGGGGTCCGTTGATTGGCACACGATGAATGAAATGGCAGAACTGAGTTGCATCAGAAAGAGAGACCGTTAATTTTAGAATGGAATGGAAGCTTTATTGTCATTATACAGTACAATGAAATTACGTTCGGTGAGAGAGCACCTGCGCCACTGCACCAAGGGGCACGCCGCCATCTTGAAGAGGGGGGAGGAAAGGGACAACAGTAGTTTGTGGTGCAATTACTTGGAACATTTTGGAGGATTAGCTTTTGGAAGGAACATGAACAGGAACGTGTGTTTGGTCTGCAGGTGTATGGACAGGACATGATGTGCTGCCATGCTAAATCAAGTTTTACACAGAGAAAAGTCCACTTTGAGGACAGAAGAAAAGACTTGTATCACAGATTTGAGACCTGACAATTTTTGGTAATGTGGAATTTCTATAAGATATAATCTGTGTGCTAAAGAATAATTCAAAAGTTGAATTAAATATGTTTTTTTTCATATTTACGTATGGAAGAGGATTAGGGCTACATGTAATTAAAAATGGAGTGAGATCAATATGTAAAAGTGTATTTAAGTTCTAAGACTACAGAAGAAAGTGAAACAAGTCAGAATCCTTTTTGTCATTTGTATGTGGCCCTAATCCTCTTCCTTATTTATGGCATCTAGGAATGCCAAGGACAGTAAACGTTAATCTGTATTAGGTTATCAGGTGACGTTTGAGAGCCCCTGCTAGACTCGTCTGATACTGTGGAAGTCTGTTCTGACATGACTCATAGAACTTTGTGTTTGTGTGTGTCTGTCTGTCTGTGTTTGGCCACTTCAGGTGAAGAGTTACTTACTAGCACTGGGGGGGGGGTTCATTGCCGTCCCATTGGATCACCAAAGTGGAGCAGCAGAGTGGATGTGACTCACAGCTGTCAGTGAACCCTTTCTCCCTCGTCAGAGTGTGTTTCCTGGCAGCTGAGTGTCACTGGAGTGTCTTTTGAAGGACGTGCAGCACACCTGTGTGTGCAGCACCGGTGGGTGTTGTTCTGCACTAGCATCACCTCTGTGACTGGGATGACAGAGAAATGCAGTTTCATTTTTTTCTTTCTCATGTTGCTCTCCACAACAGTGTCATCTATATTATTTATATCGTACTAACCCGGCGCTGGCACCGGCTGATGGACCTGAATTACACCCTGTGTCACCTTAAGTAGTTAACGTTGGAATCAGGGCAGAGCAGTTCAAAGTTATTATATTGTAACTTTTACTGTCTACACAGAATTCACCACTGGATGTGACGTAGTTTCAGTTTGTATTGCAATATATATTTTTATAGAATATATATTTTTTTATTTCATTTAATTTACTGTAAACAATACAACATTGCCATAGAAACATGTCACATGGGTCCCATTTGGCCGTTCTGTCGAACTGCTCGTTTTTTTTTCCGTTCTGTCCAGCAGACATCTCTCCTGTTTCCTGGATTCCACTTGAATGCAGCATGAATGTCGGTGTTTGCCAGGGTGGGATTACAAATGAAGTCAGTGCTATGCAATTCCATTTTCTATCTCATACTAAATGACAAATAGTAGGATTGGTTTCACCAGGGACAGAGAATCCATTGCCTCTTTTTCAGTGGAAATCAAATTAAACTGTAATTAATACAAATGAAGGTGGTTACATTGATAATAATTCAGTCATTTTTTTTTGGTCATCATTAATCATTGATATTATCTGTTCGATTCTTATTAACGTTCTAGTCATCCATGTTTTGTCCAAGTGGTTTATTTTTCCACTTTTCATGCACAAGTGATTAAATGAAATTCTGACCTGTGGTGTTGGGACACAAATAACGAAGACATATAGATTTAGCAAGAGCCTGAAGCACGAGCACATGTGACAACAGACGACTTTCCTGCTGAACTTTCAGATTAAACATCGTCCGTTTTACTCACAGCTTGGGGAAAAAAAGAAAAGAAATGGGTTTCATTTGAAAAGCAAGCCAGCATGGTGCAGATGTTGTGAGCTTGGCGGCTCCGTGGCGGAGATACACAAACAGAGAACACAGCCCAGGGCCAGCACAGGTTAAGCATGTTCATTAATTTGTGTAGTTTCTCTCCCGCTGGCCTCGCTTGCTTCCTGTACGTGCCTTGGATCTTAATAAGCTTCAGCTCCCTGCTCACTTGTTTGATGCCTGCAGAAATACTTTAAGAGAAAAAGAGAGAAAGAGAAACGTTTCAGGCAGTAGAGAATGTGATAGATAAATACTGACGACAGGCGTAAACAGATAAAGATCGTAAGTCACTGATGTGAGAAATTAAAGAGAAGAGTAATAGCCGGACTGCTTGACCGAAGGAGCTATAATTAAGGAATTGTGCACTGTGAGCAATTATAAATCCCCCTCAGTATCTATAAAACATCAGCGTTGATTTACAGCTGCACACTGAGCGAGTCTCTGCACACCAGCATGCTGACACAGGCCTGTCAGTGTTACACTAATGGCTACACGTGTATCAGGTTGTCTGAGTTGCACTAATAAATCCACCCTACAAGTTCACTCTTAACTGGTGACACCGAGCCGACTTGCAGTTGGCGAGCCGGAGGGCACAGACAGGGACCCCATCGGCGAGCTGCTTCCTGAAGCCCCGCTGGTTCCACTAGGCCCCCACGCGGTGCTCCATCGCTCCAAAGACTCTTCAAAGGGAGGCAATTTCAGACTGGATGTGGGCGTTAACCTTTGACTCGGTGGCTCTGTCTGTGCAAACAGCCACGGCCTAATTGAAGCACGGCGCTGCAAAGAAGGAACAGCTTGTCCTTTTGTGCTTCTGCCGTTGGATTGAGTGCTTCCGTGCACATATTCATCATCTTTCTTCTTCTTTTAAAGAAAATATGTTGGTTAACAGTTGCTTGAAGAGAATCACATTCAGACTTTCTTCATCTCCCAAGGGAAATTTGTTCATCACAGAAGCACCAACCAAAAAAAGACATGTGATGGTGAAATACAGAGTAACTGCAGAAATGAAGACGGCATAACTGTAACTTAGTATTAAACTAAGACTTAAAATCAGAATAAGAATATAAGAGTGCGCTTCTAAATCAAACATATATATATATTCACATATACATATGTGATGATAAATGATGTGATATATATTTGTGATGTTTGATGGGAGCTGAACTTTGTACAAGCCCTCTGGGCTTCGTTTCCCTCTTAGCATTATTCTTCTGTTTTCTCATGTGCTGAATGAAAATCGAGAAACACATATCTTGAGCTTCCATTTCCCTCAAAACAGGAAGCAGAGAAATAATTTAAGTGTCAAACCAGCGGTTTTATGGCTGCAGGCATTAAACGTGTACCGTAAAGAAAAACTTGAACAGCTCCTGAAGTGACTGAAACACAGGTTGAAGACTAGATGGAAGCAAAATGGCAGCAAATGTGTATGAGTGGATGGGAGGAGGTGCACAGTGGTGTTGGTACAGCCACCTTGGCTACATTTTATTCACATCACGAGTCATTGGGAAAGTGACCAGTGGAATTGTGGTTCATGGGACCATTGGCTGAAAAAATTCAGCATGAATTTGTATGTGTTTGAGTGCTTCTCCTGCTCAGAAATGGACCATCGGCGGTTCAGTGGTCTTTGATTAACAGGACCTTGCAGTGAAAAACAAAACAACCTT
This sequence comes from Aeoliscus strigatus, assembly GCA_901007665.1. Lineage (NCBI taxonomy): Eukaryota > Metazoa > Chordata > Actinopteri > Syngnathiformes > Centriscidae > Aeoliscus > Aeoliscus strigatus. The sequence goes on from CAAKHB010001448.1 coordinate 577,903, forward strand.
TTTCCATTAGTTCTGAACGGAGACAAAACAACCGAAGCACGTGTCATCGTATCCTCAACAACAAAAAAAACCCACACATTTTTTTATGTAATCGTTGAATTACTTATGAGATGTAGATATGGATTTGTGAATAAGAAGAACACTGGGTGTGATTTCCCAACAACCTTGTGGCCTTGAGATGCTCCAATATGGAGGTTTGCAGCTGGGGAGCAGTTGTCACTGCTCATCCCTCCTGATAACAGCGAGTGGACACACATGGACTGGAGTTAATTTTCCACCTGATGTCCTGGCTCCTTCTCAGAGAGATGGAGAGTGTGATAACCCGCACTGATAAAGCGATGCTACCTGGGGCCCTTCATATATAATTGCATTTGTGGATATTTGCTGCAAATCACATCACCACCACAGCCTGTGCACACAAGCTCGCTTGTTGATGGACTGATGGATGTGTGAGCGGGCAGATGGATGAGTTGATGGATGAATAATTCACTATTATGTGCCGCGTGCGTCTGCTTAAAAATAGACAGAGATTTCCTTTCTATCATGTACCTGTTGGGCATTTTATTGCATGAGGGGTAACAAGCTCTGCACGTCATATATAGTGAATATTTCCTTGCTCTTATTTTGTCCTACTTTTCCTCTGCATTTGCATGATAGTAGTAGGATTTTCTCAGTGGCACCTTGGTGACATGCTGCAGCAGTAAGATGGAACAAAGTGGCTTCTCACACTGATGTATCAATAATAAATCCACGATGGACTTCCTGTCAACTCAGCAGTGATAAACAGATTTAGAATAATCAACGTGATTTTCAGATGTCTCTTTGACGCCAGGGAAATATAACGCACACACTCGAGCAGAGAACATTGTGTACGTCTGCATTTTTTTGCAGTGTATATTGCAACTGAGGTTTAAATATTTAATGAAATATTATCTCAGTGTCTTTGTCTTCTGAACTGTGACACCACACCGGTGTATGTGACGAGGGGAATTCACCTAAGACAACGCTGAGTGTTTGAAGAGGGAGCACTCCTCTCGGGAACTTGACTTCTTGACATGCTGATGCTGTGCAACAACTCACATTTTCTTTCTGACGTTGTCGGCCATCGATCATTTGTGCTTTGGATAGATTTCTTTTCGATGAAGAGGATAAAATCCACGTATTGCCCCTCGTCAGATTTCCCCCAGGAAAAGTAAACATAATATCCCCCATAAACTCGTCTGTGATGTACTTAATGTGACTCGGCTGGTGTCAGCAATTAACAATTCTTTGTTTTCACACATGGCCGACACATTTAATGGCTTGTGTGCAGCCGGTTCCATCAGAGTGCAGCAATTACACGCCGAATTTAAATTTTGTGGCAAAGGAGAGAACCTGTGTGTCGATGTAAACTAACACACTAGCCCGGTCGTTACCACCACCATCATCACTTGTTTTAGTTCCTGATGATCTTTGAGTCCTCGCTATGTTTGAAACCTGAACACATAGTCAACATTGATCCTGATGTGTTTGCTCTTGTTTTCAGGAAACCGACTTACTGGACATAGCGTACATAAAAGACGCGAGGAATGGAAAATGTACCAAAACACCAAAGGTAAGTCCTGTTGGTTTTGTGTTTTGGGCCAGCGATGTGTTCAAGACGGTGCAGAAACAACAGGCATGATAATCTAAAAATATATGTCTCACCCTCACCCCCACCCCCCAAAAAACCTGTACTCAGTTAGATTCAGGTGGTTACTGTGATGGATGTTCGGTGTATGTCGTTTTTAAGGGACGTATTGGAGTGATTGATGTTTGTTTGGACCACCGTGGGTGCAGTTCACAACTCATTCGCACATATTATCTGTAGTGTTTTTCCAGACAAATGCGAGGATGGGACTTGACAATTGAAACCCACACGGCAACACTTCACACGGATGGAAGAACTTGTCAATGGCGTAAAACAAAAAGGCTATTTCACAGCTAATTAAAATGCTGTTGATTGTGAGAGAAGTGTTTTTTGCTGTCAAGAAATGTGCAGCACTAGTAGAACAATAAGCTGCTTTCTTCTACCTTCTGTTATTATACACACAACTGTGGTTGATAAGTCTCCTCTGTCATGTCGTGTGCTGTTCTGTGGCAGTGTTGGTCCTCATCGGTTTGACAGTGCAGCAGGAGAAGCAACTGTGGTTTTGGGGGGGTCGGGGGTGGTTGCACGCTGCTGCTCTGACTGGGGAGTGAGTAATGATGGAATGACTACAATAACACAGAGAGGATTCATGCATTTGTAAACAGCTCACAGAGTGATGCTACCCAGAGAGGAGACATGACCACGTGACGGGTAAGATGGTCAAAGCATTGGAAATCCATTACGGGGAGATGGAGCAGTGATGCACCCTGGGCAGCATAATGGGAGCACCAGTGAGACACATTGTCTGAGATTCTGATGAGATGAGGGGAGAAGAGGAGAAAAAAGGGGAAAGGGAGGGGAATAATGAATGGATGACAGGAAAAACCAACAAGAGTTATGTAAAGGTCTGAGGGAGAGATGGGACGAGGGGAGAGGATGGCAGGCGGATGGGAGGATGTGGACCCACCACATTCCACAACCCAAACTGATGCCCATGGTACACATATTTGAAATGCACTTCAGAATCTAACCAGAATGAGTTGGCAGTATATAAATGGAAAGTACATGATAAGTACATAAATGAAGATCAGTATAAGTGATGTGTGTAAATGTGTAAATGTTTCAGCTTTAAATCTCTTGTATCTGTTTGGCTTTCTTTTTTATGCCATTTATATCTTTTATCATGGCGCTTCTCTCACTCGAGGGCTCCCTGATCAGCATTCACACAATCACCAAGACAAAATGAGAATGCACAATGACTTCCCTCTAAAAGCTTGTGAAGGGCTTTCACGGTCAGATTTGGATGGAAGCACTTCTCAAACGAGCGGTTGTCGTCAGACTCCAGGAGAAGAGGCCGCGTCGCCTCGTGTTTGTACTTCCGTCACATTGTCATGAAACGGCACCGATATTTCCGCCTAATCATCATGAAGAGTTGATGCACACTGCTGCCATCATCGCAGTGTGTGAGCAGATGTCTGACCTCTGGAGAACCCCCATCGCCCCGTCCGACGGCTCAACATGTGATTCATACGGTTCCCCTGTAGGAAAGAACACAAAGCCCATCTACACACACACACACACACACACACACACCAGAGTGACAGAGCGCAGCCAAAGCAGTGTCCTGGCTTCTGCTGTGTTTCCGCTGCTGATGCTAATTAGCACATCACCACCCTGTTGTCATTCACGCTGATTAGATCGTGCGATGGTCGGAGTGACAGGAGGTAAACGTCTGATGAGCGGCTGCGCAGATACATCAGACACACAAACCGCCGCAGCGTTTCCTCACAGACACGTTTTCCATGGCAACTCATATTTTCACACACTCTCATTTGAAAAGACTCGAGGCTCTTACAAAGCACTTGAGTGAGGTACCATTACGCTTTTGCCTTTGTGCAGCGAAGAGAGCACTTTCATTCCCACAATAAAACATTGTGTGTGTGACTTTTCGATGTCACAGGATGAGATGATCTGAATGTGACTTCAAATCCTTTCATCCTGTGATTAGACTTGGAATTAATCAACTAATAAAATGCGTATTCAGCTCGTGCTGAATCCCTGCTAACAGACCCACCACACTGATAAACCAAAACCTCCTGGACGTAAAGACAGTAGGACAAAGTAGTTGTCTTTCCCTCTCCATTCTCCCCCTCACAGACACGCTGAGGTTCAGTGAACCGAGTCGATCTGCTGTGTGAGTGCGTCTAAATGTAATCAGCATCTCAGCACTCTGCGTACAGCAGGTGTCCGACACGGAGCGGCACATTCTCTCTCTCTCGTCTTGTTGACAGCCAAACAGGTGTGTGTGTGTGTGTGTGTGTGAGTGAGTGAGTGAGTGAAATGAAATGAAATGAAAACCCTAAATGACTCATGGCCAACCTCGTTCTGTGGTAACGCTTTTAGATCCTCCCTCTCGTGACGCTCGCTTCTCTTGATGACTCAGTGTAATGCAGCACAGGCACAGGGGGTCGGGCTTATAGTCCACCCCAAATACGATTGATATTTTTTGGGGAGATGGTGGTGATTCATCAATGAATTCCAACCACACACCACACACACACACACGCAGGGCGGCTAGCTCGCAGAGGCTTGTGCAGTAAGGTTAATCACAATCAACTGTGAGGGCGGCAAATTGATTTCTGGAGTGCAGACTGTATTTCACAGACAAGCCTGTCTGGACCGATGTAGCACTGATATCAGTTGGGAAACATGGAAATCTGTTACAGCTGCGGAACAAAGCGGCCGTAATCACGCCGCCGCACTATGTCGATGATTTTTCAAAATGAATCCAGTGAGCATCAACAGCTTTACTCATTAAAGGGGAAATGTTATGCTCATTTCCAGCTTTTGTAGTTTTAATCTGGGACGTCGCTTGAGTAGCTTTGATTCACGGTTCAAATAAATCCTGTTTTATCTGACACTGGCCCCTTATGCAGCCTAATTCACGCTGTTTTAGTGCCTGTTTCGCTGCGACTACATTTGTCCAGAGAGGACGGAGCTTCTTATCTGACTGTAAGTTGTTTTTTGGCTGGATACGCCGCACATATAACACTCTGATTGCCCCTCTGTTGTTTGACTAATCATGTTTTTTACTTTCACTTTGAATGCACTATTTGTTTTCATATTATTATTATTGCTGTTGTTGTTTTTGTGTAGTCTCAGTACCGCAGTTGCATCAATCAACAAGTTTACTTAAGTTCACTATGTAAATTGCTGATATTGTAACATTACATGTATACTGTATGTATGTGTGACAGAAAGTACGGGTCATGTTCTGTCAGCTCTCTGGATTGTGAATCAAAGTGAAGAATCACCTCCAGGACTATTTGTATGGGACAGTGATGTGAGAGGAGCAGAGAGGACTGCTGCTAAATACAGAGCAGCTTGTGTGTCCCCAGCAGTGTAACAGGATCTGGGAGAAACCAGCAGGCCATTATCATCACCGCTCTGTCTGGCCAACAAAGACGACTAAAGCTCTCTGCCCCAGCAGTAAGTGCTAAACAGCTCTTCCCAGTTCCCAGCAAGCTACCGGAGGGCTCACATCTGCCCTTTTGCCTCAGCTGTGCAGTCTGTGTTCTTAAGGCGGCTTATCTGATACTGACACGCTCGTGGTTCTTAAAATATCATAATGAATGTTAGGTTACGGATGAGGGGAAGTGATAGGAGGTTCATTATGATAATGTGAACAAACACTGATTTAGCAGTGTGAGATTGTAGCCCGTGAACATGTATGACCAAGTCACGCAGTATTAATGCTATTACAATTGTATTATGATATTTACCAATATGATGGTAAAGTCCAGTCCAGATCAAAGATTTGAGGTTGTTGCTAGAGGTTCTAGAGTATTCTACCTGTTCAATCGCAGGTCACGGTTGCAGACCGTCGCAAACGTCCTGACCCATCAGCTGCAAGCTGCGGACACTTGCTAACAAAACCACAAAGAAAAATGTGTTGGCTGATTCGCTGATAAGAACAGTTCTGTTTCGCTTTACGACAAGTTGCACTGCACCTGTTGCACACTGGACTTGAGCTGTAAGACGACTTTGTGAGTATAGGTAGTGTGAATGACGATGAAAGAGAGGTCAAAGACTTTTCATTTAGCTCCTGCGATCTGCTGTCTCCCCAGTTTGAAATAAGTGCATCAGGTTTTAAATGCATTCAGATGCATCTGAACACACTGCAACACACCCTGTTGGAGCAGCTTACAACTGGGGACATTCATCTGTGTGACTGAAAGGGGAGAACCATAATACCCCACTCTGCAGTATGTAAAGAGGCTATTTTCAGTTTGACTCAGATGTGAGCTGAACCCTGCCAACGGCCACAGGGACAACTCCTCACTCCAGCCCTCACCTGCTGCAGTCAGAGAGACACAACAGGCTGACACACAAGGGCTGCTGCTGAACTATGTTTGGATATGTATAAGCAGTCAAGATCAATTTAGAATTTCAAAAAGATCACATGAAGCAATATTACAAAGTACATATGAAAATATATATATAGATCTAAATAGAGATGATATACCCACATGAGGGCTCACTGTGCCACTTCGACATCTGCTCCATGTACATCCATGAGGAAGGACTCGCTTGAAATCTCTCAGGAACGACTTGGTGTCAGCATGGGCGTCAGTTTGGTTTGAAATGTGGAGGGTACAGAGACACGCAACCCGGCCCCCCGACCCCACTGGACCTGTGTCATTTGCGGGTGCAAAATGTTGATGAAAAGTGGTGGGTACATGTCCCCTCCGTTCTCCCCAACATCCATGCCTACGGGTGTCAGTTGTGCTGCCTTTGTCTTTCTTCTGATGTACTATTACTGAACGTAGCGCTGTAGAGAACTGGCATTGTATGGTCGATGTGAGTAGTCGCTCAATAACGTCCCGTTCGCACTACATCTTTATTATTGTACGACTTAATTGTTACTGACATTGATCTGTATTCAGGAGATAAAGGCGGTTGGACAGAGTAGGTTGCAGAGTAACAAGACGTGTTTGGCGGCTAATGAGCTTAAACATGCAGTATGTTTGAGTTAAGTACACAAGATCAATCTGAAGAATCTAAATTGATGTAACGTGCATTTCATTCAGCACCATTGGTGTTTTGGAGATGAGCCAGCAATGGATCTGTCAGTTTCAGTGCCTTCTCATTCATCAGGTAGACCAGACAATTTATCACATGATCATGATGCATTAAAGGTGACAATCCATTGTATTTTTAGCCGCTGTCCCTCAGAAAGCCGCTGGAAAGGAATCTGCAGGAGCTGTAGCTTCGTCTGCAGCAGAACTCGGGTGTTACACTTTGGCAGCAGGACTCCTTACCGGGGCAACTCAAAGAGCAACACTCTCCACCATGAATGGCACAGGGGGGAAGTAAACATGAATGAATGGTCCTTCCTCACCAGCAGGCTCTGCTCAGAGACATTTTAGAGCACAGAACCATTAAACTGTCTGTCAGCTCACAGGTCTGCTGGGAGAACTCCCACACACTCCCTTTTTTTTCCCCCAGACACACACACACACACACACACACACACACTGTGTTCTTTGCTGAGGTAAATCTAACATTATACTGCAGAAACATTCATCACCCCCATCCCCTCATAGACTCTAAAAGTGCCAATGATATCATCAGTTCATTTATTGTCAATATATGAATAACCAGTTAGAGGCTCCTGTTCTGGTCCTTTTCATCACAGGTGCCTGCAGCAAATGAGCACATGGATCATTGATTTTCATAAAAGAAGCTGCAGCGCCGTTTTTTTTTCATCAGTTAAAGACAAGATATTGATTGACGTTAGGTATTAGTGTGACCTTGAGGTTAGAAGCAGTGACAGGATGACAACGAGCTGTAAAGAGCAACCCGTTCAGGGTTTGTCTTCGGTTTTTTTTTTGTCCTTCCCAAGTCAATTACTCGGATGATCCCTGCACACAGATGAATTCCCCTGGTGTGAAGCCAGACCATCTCATTACTGCTCACGGGGAAATCGAAAGCGATGCTCGCTCTCGTACTCAGGAGCTCTGTCAGATAACATGGAGGGTGAATGGCTGCACCAATGAATGCATGAAAAGAAGAAGATGATGACGGACTGTGTTAGCGCAGATGCAGCTAATAGGTTCCACGGATGACGATCTTGGTGAAAAGCCCAGAGAGGAGCACAATGGTGCACCTGTGCAGGTAAAATCAACTGTCAATGTCTCCTGCAGTGATAACAATAGCATTTCCTGAGTTTGTGCATATTTCTGCTGTTTCGTTTTTTGTTTTTTTGTTTTTTTCAGTTTTTCAGCTCAGTGCTTGAAAACAAGAGGGAACGGGGGATATTGGTTGTCTGCTTTATGGATCAGCCAAAATAAATACCAATCTTTCTTCACACTAAGCTCCACAAACAAGCTGTTAACATCCCAAAATAGACCTTTTCAGTGTGTTTGCTTCTCCCTGCTATAGAAATAAAAAAAGGCTGTCTGCAGTGCATTGTTAAAGAAACTGAACCATAAGATTGACAGTGAGATGCTCATCGCATACACAATTCAGACACAACAGCAGTAGTTAATTCAGCCGGAGCAGTTTGCACATAATGGGCAGTAAAAGGAGGAAATGTACAAAAAAAATATACCAACACATTGTGACTGAGCAGCCAGCCAGTTTGACTGAAGGTCACAGAAAGAGAAAACTGTTGTGTGGGATAAAATGCATCGCAGCGGCTCGTCACTGTGCCGGTGTCAGTCTGTTCTGCTGTTCCAACCACTGTAAAGAAATCAGATGTGACATTTTGTGAACTTAGCAAAGGTCGTCTGAGTATAGTAAAGCTGATCAAATAGGAAACTGGCCAAGAATCAACAGATCTGCTGCCGCTGAGGGTCGACGGAGGAGTTGGTGAAGAAAAATTGCTGTTGACTCATAAACCCATTTGTCTTGATGTTCTCCTACAAGTAGGAGAAGCGACCCCACGCTCTGGCTGCTACAAGTGAGGCCACAACCAGAGGTTTGGAAACAAAATGACTTTAACCGATGGCAAGTTAACGGTGAGAGTGACAAACTCTTGTGCATTACAGTTGAGCTGATGAGGGATTCAAATACAGTTACCAAGGCAACCATTGCAGAGCTCACTCTTATCCCAGCTCACCCAATAGCAACACAAAGGCATTTGTTGGAATCAACCACCGGCCCAGTTTATGTGGTTTCAGTCTATATATTGATGTTGAAAGTGTGTGTGCTATTTGAAAACTGCAAAGGATTCTGACAGAATACACAAGGGGAATGAGAACGCGTCGCAACTGGAAAGTGCTGCAGCCGCCTTATCATGATTGTTTGATTGATATGACCTCAGACTGATCCAGTACATTCCAGTACACCCCCCCACACACAGCAAACATACCAATACTAGCAGATGTAACTGGCCAGGGACAGGGACAGAAGAATCAACGATCACAGGCGACCAGTCGAAGTTCTGGCTAATGATCTTTCTTGCATTTGCATCATTCAGTATTCAGTGGTTCTACACGGTACTTAGATGCTGATGTTGCAAATATATTAACTGGACTGGTTCTTTGCATGGCGTGTCTGCGAGTTTTAATTCTATGTTGTCAAATTCGACTGAAGACTTCATAAATAATGTTTCTAATAATAATAATGGAGTTCAGAGGGACCTGAAGTGCCACCTCCATCCACACATCCTCAGATTTGTTTTAAAATGGGGGGCACAGGAACACTCACATCAGCAACTAATTGACAGTCCTATTACTCAGGAGTATTCACACCTCATTTCGTTTTTTTTTTTCCCAGTTGGACATAACCCAGCAGACTTGGCTCACCTTTGTTTTTCAATGACCAAAACTGTTGAACAGCATCTGTCTGTGGTTCATTAAAGCTTTATACTGTGTCAGCAGTTTTCTGTGAAATGGACAGGAAGATTATCTGGGTTTTTCCTTTTATAGACCACTGACTTTGGCAGCAAATCACTCATAAAAGTAGCTGTAAGCTGTTGCTAATCATGGAGAATACCAAAGCGGCAGCTCTGATAGTCATGAATGATTTCGTGTTCATGTTTCATGTTGGAGACTATGTCATTTGCCTGCAGCCACAAGTGAGTTTCTTCTCTCTTCCTCCCGAATTCACTCTGTTTTAATTGGGCCGATCAATATTTCCCACCATGCTGTGCTCATCCATCTAATCAACACTGATACCCAGTGAACAGAATGTGGAGGGTGGAGGAATAAGGAAGCAGCTCTCTGGATTTCTTCTAATTGCCACCTGGGTCACACTAGTCACCTCATCACCATTAATCACTTATGTGAGACAAGTGAACGCAGCGCACACAGGTGTGAGATCATTTCCATATGTGTGTTAGCCTCCTTTCTTATACTGAGACCCACAGAGACAGCTGACCTTTCTCTCTCTCTCTCTCTCTGACAATCCCTTCCCAGAACACAAGCATGCAAAAGACTTGATTGGTTTTCAATAGTTAATCTTCTGAGGGTTATGAAAGAAAATGTCTGATTGTTGGTTGAGGTGTGGGACAGCTCCTGAACCGAATTAATTTCACAAAACAACATGGACACAGAAACAGCAGTCCAAACTCCCACACAATTTGGCTTCGACATTTCACCATTCACCGGAGAACCTTCTTCGGTTCTAAACTGACTAGTGGGGAGTTCTGATTCTTCTGTGTGGTTGGGTTGTTGACTCGCACAAAGGGGTGTGAGCCTGAGTGAACACTCCCCTCTAGTCAGAAGGTTCCAGGATGAGAGGCGACAAATCTTTAAGCAAACTAACAAATCCACTTACCTACGATTCAACCCAGCAAGGTACGATGACTGAGAACCTTCACAAACATGTCCCAGATTCACTGCAAATTGTTGGGGTTTGTTCTTTGTCCATGCTTCATCTTTCCACCAAGACTCAGCCAAGTAATTTTGTACAAAACACAAACCTTGGAGGAGGAATTTGTAATAATGAACAGTTTTTTTCATCCCGTCAACAGGCAGCAGACATTATGTCTAGACTCATCTCTTGCTATGCCCGCTCAAGCCGAGACGAATTAAGTTTAGATGCGCCATAGGTGCATCACAGAGCAACAGAGGACCGATAATCATCTTTGTATCAGAGATCGGTCACACAGAATTAAAGCTTATTAGACATGGAGTCAGGTTCTGCATGGAGGGCTGACTTCCCTCGGTGTGCCTGTCATTAGCATCTTGGCATAGGAAAAAAGGGGCTTTACCAGAAATCGCAGTCAGTTCAGTGCCACCGCACCAACATAGACTATGGGATTAAATGGACACTTGCATTTGATTCAACATGAATAACATCTGACATATCATGTTTAAACATTCAGTAATGCTTTGTTGGCAGATCACTAGCGCTCACAGATGCTGTCGGCCTTTTGTGAGGACGGTTGGTGGCTGGCATGCCCTGTGCTGGCAGATGGTCCAGGGATGTCGGAACAGCAGGCTCTCTGTGTCATGGTGGAGCTAATGATGGCTAATGATGACTCCATACATGGGATAAATCAAAATCATCACCTTGCTCTTCAAATGTTTGCTGAGCCGTGTGGGAGAACAGGAATCAGAAACAGAATGCCCTTTATTGTCATTTTACAATAACTTGTAAATGAGATTTGGGAGTTTCTCCCTTTCCAGTGACAATAGTTTAAGCATAAGTATACAAAGTATAAGTATAAAAAGTAAACATTACAATAATGAGAAAAAGTGTAAAATAAGAAAGTAGAAAAGGTTCCTATAGACAAATATGTATTAAAAGATAAACAGTCTAGACAGTAAACAGAGGTGAGGTTTATGCACATAATTATATCATTGTCTTTCCATACACTAAATACTATGAACTGGCTTTGTAAGTACTAAACATCTTGATTTGGAACAGGTTGAAACATTTGCACAAGCTTCAAAATGAGTGATTGACATTCCAGGTATATATCCGACACATGTACGATCATTGCTGCAGCAGTAAACTACCTCTTTGTGTCACGCTCAGCTGTGTATTCTCTCCATTATACCTCTACAGGGTTGTTGCTAAGCAGCGCAGGTACTGATAAAAATGAATCACAGTCTTTAAAATATGGCCTTCATTTTGTCTTTCAACGGTGTACTGTATACTGTCAATCTCTTACTTTAGTCCCCAAACTTCCCCAGCATATATTTTTTTGTAAATCAGCAGGGTACTTTATGTCCTGACCAATCAAGTCAGGCGTGGATGATGTGAGGAAAAAGCTTTGTAATTTCTCTCTGAGAGACTTATGAGGAGGAAGCCTGGAAATCCAAGTGCGCCCGGGGCTCAGTATAGATAGTCCACATACCAAAACAGCTCTGTTCCACAGGGTTCTGACACTGGCTGTGGTTTATGTACCATAATCCTTATCTCTTCAGCACATGATGTCCCTTAGTCTTGCGCCTTCTTTTAATGGCCTATTGTAGAAATAGACAACGTGCTGTATTTTATCCACTCCTGTGCGTCATTGGATTAGCCAAACATAACAGCACATGTCTCCAGGATGACTAAAGCCAGGTCTCCATCAGCACACAGACACAACCCAGCCCCATCTCCTCAGCTTTACTATGACATTTTACAACATGTCGACTACTTGTGATGCGACACAGCCATCCCCCCTCAGTGACTGCCCCCCACCCCACCCACCCTCCCAATAAACCCAATTGGTTCTGGTGAGAATTATTAAAGGTGTCCCTGGGGCTGGAATCTGCTCAGTGTCCTCTATGCAGCAAGGAGCAGCGGGTCTAAGTAAAGATAGCAAGAATGGAAAGCGCTTGAGGGAGGGACATGTGCTGCCGTTATAGAACAGAAGCAGTTTAGGCTCCACTGTGCCAACAGGGACTTATAAATTATTTACTCCTGGACCCCAGTGTGCCCTCCCCCACACACAACCCCAAAAGGCCTGTCTCTCACTGGGGCTCTTGGATGAGCTGGGCTGAAAATGGCTCTTATAGAAGTCTGAGATGGTGTCCTACTGTGGTGTGGTTTGTTTGGGCACATGTGAAGCCAGCAATCAAACTGGAGAACTGCACTTAAGTGTTCGTTTTATGAACCCTTCAACACCGACAGTATCGCTACCGCATCGTGCTAGCATACCTTAGAGTACCGAAATTATGCGACTGCATGCGCAGAAAACACCGAACGGTTCCTGAACATTGAGAACACTAAGTTCCTCATCCTGGTGTGAAGAAGGAGCTAGTCGAAGGAGAAAACGCCATTTGTCCCTGAAAGTTTATAAGTTGCACTTCACAGCTAAGTTGCTGTCATTACGGTAATGACTCGCCGGCTTCCAGCCACAGAGCAAATGGGATTACCATAATAACAGCAACTTGTCAACTTTCAGGAACCGACTGACGTTTTCTACCTCTCGTAGCTCCTTTTAGGTAAAAGTGTAACTTCTCAGCTTTCAGTAACCGTTGTCTAGTCACCTAATAGTCACCTAATTATGGTACTCTGAAGTATACTAGCGCAAATGTATCTCTGGCTTGTGATTGTTAAAGGGTTAATTCTAGTTGGATTCATTCTGACTTAACTAATCAGTTTGCATGAGACTACAAACGTAGATGATCTTGCTTTCACACGTCTTCACAGAGGTTGAAGTCACACATTTAGCATTGTTTAGCATCGTGCTGCGGGATCCATCAAATAGGCTGCTGCCTGTTCCATCAGGCTGTCGACTGGTTCTGTTCCCTCTCTGTATTTGCGCCGTGTTCTTTCGTCCTTGTGTGGGCGTACGACAGTCTGTGCCTTCCAAAATGCCAGCACACATGCATATATTACTTTCATGAGACGCACGGCATGTGAGGTCTGCATCAGCTGAATTAGAGCTTCTGTAAGAGTACACGATAATTACTGTAGTTATGTACCTGCTAGTTTGAAGTGCCCGGCAGCTATTTTCAGTGGCACCCCTGAAATATTGCCACTTGATGGACAGCTTGAACAGAAACCATCCACCTCACAAATTGAAGCGAATGAGTCAGAGAGTGGGTGAATGCAATGACCAGAGTACCTGGAGATGGAGGACCGGAAAGAAACAGTCTTGATAAAGTCTTATGTCAGTTAAACTTTTGTTTATGTCTTTTTCCAAAACTCAGTTTAATCTCAGGTGTCATGTATTTGTTCATGTGAACTTGTAAGTGGTGACACTGAGCAGCATCTGAGATCACTTCTTATTCTGCTCATTAATTTTCTCAGCTTCAGTTCTGGCAGTGTATCATCGTATTACACAACCGGTTTACTCATGCTTTCATGAACATTGGACCATGTTGGTTGCGTGTGTCATTTGATTGCCAGTTAAGCTATTTGAATTTAGTGCCACCGGCTTTGCCGATGAGAGGTTGCTCAACCAGTGAGTTTTTTCACCCTCTGGAGTTTGCGTAGTGTATCTGAGGTCAGCTCCCTCTTGAATGTGCTGCTGCCTTTCTGTTGGCCTAATGTGCGCTCAGCAGCGAGAGGAAGCGTGCACGCCAGGTAGACTACTTCCACCTCATCAAGCCTGCCCCCTTTGCCTCTTCCGTCTCTCCTTCACAGTGATTCACACACAGCATGACTCGTCCTTCCAACTCGTTTTCTGTTGATTCTCCCTTCATACACTCATTCAACCTTTTCTTCAAAGCAACGACCTGATGTAAAGAAATGAACACGTTTGATTCACAAAATGCCCTTGGTTACGGCCCCTGAAGTTGAGGTTTAAAGGGACTTTAAATGACTCAGTTCATTTGTTGGTGTTGTGAGCGGATGTCGGTGTAAGTGTGCACAGAGACTGAGCCCAGTCCAAATGTCATTCCTACCCCTACATTCTATAAAAACAATCTATTAACAGACAACCGTTGTTATGTTAAGGATGGGCGATGCGTGTAGGGCCTCATATTGAAGATTAACTTTTTGTCAGCATAATGCTCATAAACAACAGCAGCTGAATTCCATCTTAAAACTGAAAGTATAACATCTAGCTACTTTACACTTGCTGTGTGCACCGGTGGGGATGTTATGATCCCAAAAACACCTCAGGACAATAACAACAATAACAACAATATGATATTTCTAACAACTGAAAATGAACAAAAAGATCACTGGAAAATGAAGTCACAATCTCAACATCTTGATCTTAGTGTGTGTGAGTACATTATATCAACATGTCCTTACATCTGAATGAAACTGACTCTCTTAAGCCAACTTGTCCTTGATCCACATTGGTGATAAAGTCAGCAACAGGAACCTGAAACTGAGCAGACGATTGCTGTGATAAAATGACACACCCAGTGAAGCCATGGAAGATATAGCATTAAACCAACATGTTCTACTCCAAGAAAGAAATTCAGATACTTCAGGGCTTGTGACAGTTTCCTGAGAAAAGCTTAATTGCATCTCTGTATTATCAGAACTGTTGTAGTTGTCCGCATTCCGTTGTCCGATTTCTCAGCACAATTGTCCAATTTCCTCCCAATTTCTGGAGAATATGGATCTTCAAACCCCTGCAGACACCATATGCAGACTATCATGATGATTTTAAAAAAGTTATGGTCATGCTGACCCTAAAATCAAAACATTTGTTCAGAATGCTGGAATACAGAGATTATTATTAAGAAAAAGGTTATATATGACCTTCAGTGACTCGAACTATAAGACAGCTAGGAGAAAGTATAGATATTATTTAAATGCACTGTGGTAGTGGTGAGATAGCTGATTGCAGAAAAACAGAACAGCATGCAAACAATCTCATTTCAGTTCAGTTCAGGAAAAAACATCAGCCCCATGCACACATCAGACACAGCGAGAAATCCTTTGTGGCCCATTCTTTGTGACAGCGTCAGTTAAATCATATTATTTAGTTATCAGGGGGGCTGTGATTTGCAGTCAAGTGCTGTCAAGCAATGATGAATGAGTTTATTTTCCATGCAGGATGGAAGGCTGAGTTAAGAGACGTTTTCTGGGCTGATCGCGAGCAGGTGACAAGGACGGTGTCAAGTTTTTTGACACAGCTTGTTCTTTGTGTTGAACGTCTGGAAGTACAGAAAGTACAGTAGTTTGACTCTTGAGAGGCTAGTATGCATGTTATACATTTGACAGACTGGCACTCAAGAGAGTAGCCATTACAAATGTTGCAAGCTAGCCCTTCTTCTTCTTCTTCTCCTTTCGGCTCTGTCCCTCTTCAGGGGTTGCCACAGCGAATCATTGATTTCCATCTTTCCCTGTTCTCTGTATCCTCTACTTGGACTCAGACTACTTGGACTAAGCTAGCCCTTGCAAATGCAAATAAAAGAAAAAGCTAGCACAATAATATAAAAGCCCTAATAAGGACTGGTTTAACTACACTCCCTCCTTCACTATTGGAAATTGGAAATTGGCCCTGTCTTTGCATAACAGACAAACAAACAAACAAAAAACATGCCAGCATTAGCTTGCCGTCCTTGGGGAAGCTAACAGTAAATTATTGTCTGCAGTCTGAAGTCCAACTGCTCTTACGCGGTAATTCAGCAGTACATGTTTCGATTATTTATGAAAAAATGTTAAATACACTGGTTGTATAACTGCTCTTTTAAATAATGCATTTTCACTCTCCTCTTAATGTCTGTGATGCTTAGCTCCACAGCGTAAGGAGATGATTAACACTGAGTGGGAATGTTACGCCACTTCTCCAAGACACGAAAATGATTGCCTGTCAGCATAAGTTATTGCTGACGTGCTGGCATTTTGAAAATGGCATGATATGTGCTCTCTGGTCTGTCCATCCCCTCTCTTTCGTTTCATGTCTGACTGCGTCAGGGTTAATGAGATGCCCCTAAGGACGAGCTGTAATGAGGGAATGTTAATTCCATATGAGCCCTTAACCTCACTCTGCTTATGTTCTCAACCTGCATTCACATGCATGAGCTCCAGAGACTCATCCACTAAAGCCACTAAATTACAAAAATGTGGAGGGCCTCATTCTGACCTAATGCTGTACATTCACTCAAGAAAGAATGGTGCGCTTACCTTCCCTCTTCATTTACCCTTTAAGACAAGTCCAAATGGTTACCAGTTTGGTGCACGATCCCTGCAATAGCTGGCTAGCAATACTTTGTCATAGCGTACCGATAAACCCTAGAACAACAATGCTAACGGTGGCTAATAGGTTTTTTTTCTTCTTAACCCAAACATTATTTTTCTAAGGGTAAATACAAAAGAGGCCACCTCTGCGTGCCTTTCTGGCTCTTGAAATTTCTCCAGCTGACCTAAACTGCCTCATCTTCTTTTTTCTTTTATCACAGGACACTGGGATTGGTGTCGATGTGAAAGCAGGTGTTTATTGGCAACTGGCATCTACTTTCATCTTCTACTCAGAGAATCCTTGAATTCACAAACTGTGACTGCTAGCACATCCTTGATAGTCACCTACTGTATAAACTGGATTACTGGCAGCCGGGCCTGATGGCTTAAATTACAATATAAATCATTTTTGACAGCACTCCTACTCAATATGTTTTAAGGATTACATTCACAGGACCACGTACAAACACAATAAAATGTCTGTCAGCTTTCTGATGTTGCATCACCTGACAGCTGATGGATGAAGCGCTGACCTTTTACGCCTGGACCTGTGGGCAATTCTCCGCCACATGAGACTGAGGTGGTCGGCATCCACTGACACTTGAGTTATTGAATTACAACCATGTGGGAGAATAATAAAAAGAAGCAGGAGCAGTGAGCCTTTTCACATGAGGGATGAGAGCTGGATGCAGCCAGATGGTGAGAAAGAGAAATGGACACAACCCAGTCAAACATGCTGATCCCTTCACACATTCAGTTTTATCCTCAGCTGTTCCTATTCATGTTGTATGATCAGATTTACTGTGCAGAGGTTCATCTGTGGCTTATGCTCAGTCCGTGCACCTCTAATCTGTAGTGTAGCTGAGTTACACACCAAACGTTACACAGCAAACATTAGTAAGACACACTTTGAACGTTTTTTTTTTTAAATGTACTGTCGCGATGTAATGAGAGCAGACAGATTTTCCTTCGACTCATGATTGCTGCCATTGCAGCTCAGTCAAACAGGCTGGCAGAGCAATTGCTTTAAAACTGAGCTACACTGTCTTCTACTAGAAGCAAATGATGCTCCATCCCAGTGACCGACAATCAGGAAGTGTTTCCCAAGTCAAGGCTGACCAGAATCTGTCGTTTGGCTAAATGATCCTGAAGTGTGGTTTACAGTTCATCATGTCAGTGTCACAGATGGTTTTGCTTCTGTAGTGCTAAAGGAAGATATGTTCAGAGGAACACGCAATGAACTGGATGCTACAGTAGCTTGTCACGATAGGCATGACTAGCACTGTTGTTTAGCTGTTTATGTTTATGTGGGTTTACTTATATACAGAGGGGAATTTGCAGAAGAACTCCTTTTGACATGAGAGATATGGGGTTCTTTCAGTTAATGGGATCAGTGTCTTCGTGCTTTCTGATGATGTGAGGACGTGGCTAATGTTAAATACATGCTCTGCAGATGCCGGTTCACCCTCTTAAATAAATGACTGCATCACCAGGAGAGCGAGCCTCCTTGGGATTAGTGCTGGTGCGGGTGAAAGGGTCAGTAGACTTATAGTTTGTCAGATAAACAAGAGAGCACAATGAATAGCACATACAGTATATGCAGAAAAACATGGTTATACGACCGACACAATCCCTCAGGAGTAATTAATTTAAGTCAAACCAGCACAATCCCACACATGGCTGTGTGCAAAAAGCCATGCACACCATATTTGTGAGGCATAATGCTCCCATCACCCCCCTCCTTGACTTCCTGTCATTTCCTTCCAAATGCCTGAGGCTTTTCACTGTGCCACTAGCGCTATCTTGCCGCTCTGTTAGTTAACAAGGATAGCCGGCAGCGAGAAAACTGGTGCCGGTGGTTGTAACCCGCCGTACTCCTGTGTGTCACGGCGCTCAGTCTTCAGCTGCTCAAATGAATCTTTAAGTTAAAGTTGGATGCGAGGTTTCGTCAGTACCTGGGCCTCTCTGGGATGGAGAGATTGGGTGTTCTGTTGGATCAAAGGATATGAAATTACTGAGACGGGTAGTGTGTGAAGAGGTGATTTAAAGTTGATGATGATCAAGGGTTTGTGTGGGATTTTACAGTGCTGTGGTCACATTGAGTGACAGAAAAGTTAACAACATGAGCGGAAAGTTATGATGTTAATTTCAGTTTAAGGCCATCATTTCAATTTGTGTGAGTTGCCATCCTGCCCAACTGAGCGAGTGAATTCCAGCAGCAACGTGACATACCTAGCAAATACTAAACATCGTAAAATAATTTACACACATTTAAAATTTGTATCCAACAACAGCCTGGATATTATTTCGGAAGGCACCATGAGCGAATGTCTGTGCATGAGGTGAAGATTCTTTAAAAATGTAGTTTGAACTGCTACAAGCTGCACAGCTCGGCAGGGTCAGGAAAAGTACAGCCGCCCTCAAGACACCAAGCAAAATGATTTTTTCACACACTGTGCTGACGACATCTTGTGAGACTTGAGAGTGTGAATTTCTCTTTATGTCTTTGCAGGAAAGTATTCCATCATTTTGTTTAACAAGACTCTCTTCCTTCTTGGTTACTGTTGAAGATATTCTTGATAAATTATCCACCTGGGAGATTTTTAAAGGAGTTTTGGTGGGGGAGGAGTGGACCAGCTGTTGTCTGAGGATGTCCTGTATTTTAATGGTGTACCATGACCTTAGATTTTAATATATTGATTAACTGCATGCATTTGTGTGTTTGTTGTCTGCGTGGGTGTACAAGCGTGGGTGCTGAAATGTATCTGTGTGTATGTAGGTTGGGTTATAATCAATCTTTCATCCTGACATTTCCTTTCATCTGGTGTGTGTGTGTGTGTGTGTGTGTGTGTGTGTGTGTGTGTGTGTGTGTGTGTGTGTGTGTGTGTGTGTGTGTGTGT
>CAAKHB010001448.1:597464-609353 GCA_901007665.1 Aeoliscus strigatus
GTGTTTAGACAGGTGCCTTGCTGCAGGTTTAATGACCTCAGGTGGGGTTCACTTCCCTTTGCCAATCTGAATCCCTTCCCTTTTGCCCAACAAAGTGTGACACAGTTTGAGTGCTTGGTTGGTGACAGATTGGTCCTTGCGACAAACTAAGGCAGGAAGAGTAAGTGTGTATTTCCTCCGGCTGCAGCTCCACCTGAATGCTAAGTGACTGAAAAGAGCGCTCATATACTGGCGGGCTGCTTCTGCCAACATGCACCATGTACGCCTGAATAAACACAACCTGGCAAGCATGAATACATTTCACACATTCTGGAAATAGACACACACAAGACAGGGCAGAAGAGGAGCTCTCGTCACTTCAAAGCTCCGTAAAATATCCTCTTAGAAAAGGTTGACAGAAATGGTCATGTAAGGTTTGTTTTTAGTCTTTTTCATTCGTCTTCTACCGCTTGCTCCCGTTTCGGGTCGCGGTTGTGCCGGGGCCGATCCCAGCTGTCAATGGATGAACGTCAGGGTACGACAGTTCCCACTCACATACATACCTACAGGCAATTAGGAGTGAGCAATTAACCTCAGCGTGCTTTTGGAGGTGGGAGGATACTGGGGTACCCAGAGAGAACCCACACAGACATGGGGAGAGCCTGCAAACTCCACACAGAAAGATCCCAGACCAGGAATCAAACCAGGGACCTTTTCGCTACCCACTGCAGCACTATGTCACTGAGGTGTGTTTTTACAAGTAAAAATAAAAGATCGATAGATTTAATGAGACTTGAATGAATTACTGGTCAGACTTATATAGAAGTGAATGCTGTGGCTACATTCACACTGTAATGTGGAATTATTCAGACACACACACACACACACCACATCCTATTCTGTTTGTCCCTAAATCTCTATTGCTGTGGTAACTAGGACCTCAGGCATGCCTCTCCAACGGCTGCCATAACACACCAACTCAGATTACATTTCACACTGATGGCCGAACCTACTCCCCTCCAGTTCCCCCCTCCTGTTCTTTCTGTCTTTCCTCCTCTTCTCCATTCTCCTCCTCTTCCTCCCATTCATGTCCAGCAGTGTCCCTCTCCCTCCGTTATATCAGTTTATTTTTTGCTAGACATCCTCCAACTTCCCTGCTGGTATTTTCTCCAGTTGATATGGTGCCCGCACCTGCAGCCTCCTCCCAGATCAGCCCCGTTCTGCCTATGAGGAGATGAGCGCATGTTCTGTAAATGGCTTCAAATAGTGTTAAAAAAAAGTTCAAATTGATGTTGAAGTGCATGTTCCTGTCATCTCCTCTGAGAAGCCTTTCATCTCCAGCAGCCTGCCAGAGCAACCCTGGTAGGGTACTTTAGCTTCATGTGTTTTTGCAAATTGAAAGAGGCTTTTTATGTTTTGATTGATGGGTCTGGTCGTGTTAAGATGCATAAATGGGCAGTGATGGATTCCCATCCAGGTCAGCACTTTGTGTATAATTGGCTGATGGTCAGTCCTGGGATCCTGTTGAATATTATAGATTTTCTATGGATTTATGAGGAAAAAAGGACTTCAAGAGATCTTTCATGAACGTAGCTCTCCACGCAGCTACATAAAAACTGGCGGTGGTGGGAGAGGGGGTGGGCTGACAGGATTCCTCAACAGAGGAAAGGTGTTCTTCCGCGTGATTTAAATAGGCACCACTGGGCCACACAATTTGATCCGTAGTTTGAGGAATGTGAGGACGTGTATCAGTGTGACGCAGGACACAACGCTCTTTGTTTGATTGGTTAAATTAGTCAGAGCTCATTTGCTTTCACAGCGAAATCCTTTACAGATGTTTTTTTTTTCTTAGTTGTTAATTACGCCAGCGCAACCGTTTTGTATGCTGCTTGTGTTTGAGGCCGCAAAGGAGAGAAATAGATCATTATTATTCTTCCCTTGCACCTCCAAGGCATCGTAGTTTGTTTTTTTTATACGATTTGTGCCACAGATGAGCAGTATAAATGTACGAAAGGAGAGCTAAAATTAGTTAAGCTCTCGTTAGACAATTACCCCACTGAAGACAAATTATTTCTGTGTGTAAAGTGGTCTGCGACCAGCAAATCACGTTGTTGCTGAAAGAACAGACTCGTTTAACCTCCTGAATGGTTTGGATGATGAGCAATAAAACGGGCAATTTTTCCCTCTTTCTTTCCTTGTGGCACATATCGTCAGTAGGTAACCACACATTTTGTGTGTGGATTTAAAGTCCATGCATCGTACATTAGTGGCAGTAATCATGTAACCTGTGTTGTCTTTTGCTTTTAGCTTGAAATGTGAAAGTCAGGCTGTGCTCTAACAAAGCCTCAGTGCAGCCAACCTCTCATTAATCACACCAATTAGCCGTCAGACAAGCTGGGAACCATCAAAATAACGACAGTCCACTGTTTCGGTCTCAGTCCGGTGCTCACAGAGGCCGACTGCTGCTGTCAAACCTAAAACACACAGCGCTCCGTTCGTGCATGTTGGCGTTGGGCTGGAGGTCTTCGGCGACATCCCCTGTCGGTTTTCTCTTGATGCATTTCCTGTCTGTGTCTAAGGAAGCGAAGCTGCGTGAGCTGCTGGACGTCAGCACGCTGGCGGGAAAGATGGAGAATAGGATGCTGACGGTGGTGAGCGGCACTGACATGGTGAACATCACGTATCTGAACTTCATGGCCTTCCAGGAGGAGATCGCGAAGGTAAACATGGTGTTGACACCATTCATTTGTTGATTGGTTTGTGCTTTAATCCAATTTTTCCACTTTTAAAACTCATCTTATTTTTCCTCATTGGCTTTTAACCCAGTCTGAGTCTTCACTCTGTTTTGAGGATTTATTATTGTTGTATTATTTGTATTTTTTATTTTGTTTTATCATGTTCTTATGTTTTCATCTCTTCATGTCTGATTGTGTTGTATTTTGTTTCATTTTAGATTTACTCCTGCTTTTAAAGTTCTCTACAAATAAGGCTTAGTTGAGTTGCGTTAATGATATTTATTATTGTTATCTACTCCAAACATCTACTCCACAGTCTGAATTAATAATTTCACCGTTTTAATTGAGGTCGTTCACCCAGCAATCTGTGCATCCTGTTCCAAATCAGCCTGCAAAAGTGATGTGCTGTTCTACTACACTCGCAGGCATGTTGATAAGCACACAGAAAACATTTATTTTTCCATAATGAACCTGGAGGTTAATGAAAATGGTGGAAATGTAGCTTATCACAAACAATAACATGATACATGTCTTCTCCTCAATTTCACTGGACAGCTCCTTGAATAATGACAATAAAAGACTATTCAGAGGCCAGACTGGAGACTGAGCATGAGAATGAACCAACACGTCAATGTGATTCTGATTTCAAACAGAAATAATCAGCATACAATTATGGAGAAATTATTTTATTTATTTCAGTTCTCTTCACTCTGCCTTCTCGTACTGAATTACACTTTTTACTGTGTGTGTGTGTGTGTGCGTGCGTGTGTGTATGTTTATTTCCTGTAGGAATGGGCGGAGGAATTGTTCAACCTGGCATCCAACCTCTTGGTGCAGAACATGTCCAGAGAGGACTGCCTCGAGAAGGCGTACGTCTTACGCACACACACACACACACACACACACAGTCAGTCACAAGAATCCGCACATAAACACACACACACGGCACCTGATAAACCAACATTAACTAAAGAGCCTGGCTCCAGGAAGTATTCATTCTCAAACTGTACGGGGCCAAAGATTTTCTACAATTAAAGTAATAAAACATTAAAGAAATGGCGTCTGGCTGCAATGTGGCACAGAGAACAGACGGGTGCACAGGGTGGATGGTGAAAGATTTTGTCCCACGTTTGTCACAGTCTGATCACAATCTAAAGACTTTAATGGTGGAGGTAATGGCTCAAATCACAGGAGACGACACAGCATCAGCAGAGACGGTCGGCTGGTCAAAGGTTTTGTTATTAGGAAATCTGTTCTGTGATTTACCACTGCGTCTCTAGAGTGGCCTGATATATGATTCAATTCCATTTGGAAAGTAAATGTAATATTTATAGCAGCCATATTAATTTGTCTGAAGGTGAAGCTCAGGGTCACGGTTATAATGAACAGTAAACCACAGCTGACTCTGTGGACTGTGGACTCCTCACCAGTAAATATATGAAAATGATCTTCGAGATGCCTCCACATGAATGCACATCTGCGCTCAATACTCACAGGCAAAATGTCTCAGGTGCGTCTGGAAAAAATGTAATGGAAAAATCCTGTCAAGAATGTTTTCATCTTAATGTGCCATTTTAAATGTCAATTGTGACTGAATTAAGAAGAATACAACGTGCGTTAGTTCTTACAGGTTTTAATACTCACAGAATTACGTATTTTATATGCAACTCAC
This sequence comes from Aeoliscus strigatus, assembly GCA_901007665.1. Taxonomy (NCBI): domain Eukaryota; kingdom Metazoa; phylum Chordata; class Actinopteri; order Syngnathiformes; family Centriscidae; genus Aeoliscus; species Aeoliscus strigatus. Next base: position 601,851 of record CAAKHB010001448.1, read on the forward strand.
TTTATTAAACATCAAAATCAGCACGTTTGCAGTGACCTGCACGCTCACTGCGCTTCTCTTGTACATTATCTCTGAAGTTCTTAAGCTCTTAACAAGGAATTTTCCCTTCTTATTTGTGTCTAATTGGCCGGATGTCTTATAGACTTAAAAGATCCACACCGCCATCAGACAATGTCTGTCCGTGACATGAAATCAGTTGAAAATTGATGGAGGATGTGGGTAAAGGTCGACAGGTGCCAGGACCGGCTGATGATTAACAACGGCATTACCTCGATAACACACACGACACAGACACAAAAGAAAAGTAAGAAGTCGCTTTTCTCAGCCCCACAAACCAGCCTCCCATCCCTGAGAGAGAGAGAGTAGAGAAAAACCAGACAGGAAGGAAGAGAGAGGACATATAAAACAGCTGAAAGCGGGTTTATGAAGGTACAGCAGGCAGCTGAGCAGCATCCACCTGGATGTCCTGTCCTCTCGCTGACATCATGACACTCCAGAGGTCGCAGTCACAACAGCCTCTAAGTATGAAACGGCGTCAGTGAATCAGTGAGTCCAGTCCATTGTCTGAATTCACCCACGCTCTGCTCAACGACTTTCTGTCATCAGTCACCCTCAAACCACCTCGGATCCTGTGTAATGACTGTGTCTCACTGTGTCACACACACATACAGATCCAAATGTTTTATCTTGGCTCGTGCAGACATAAATATAAGATATTCTGTCTTCTTCTCAGTGACAAAACCCAGACGTTTGATGTTTATCAGCGAGCAGGCGTTCTTAGCTCTCACCCCCGAGGAGTCTAATTCACTTACGAGACGATAAAAGTCTCATAAATGAATGGAGAGTATTTTTAAAAGGCTCGTGCTGGTTGCACTCTGCAGCAGCTGTTTACGGATGCCTGCCCCCACTCTCCCTGCACCCCCGTCATGCCACTGCTACAGCGGGGCTTCGTCCCCGAAGAGATGTCGCTGCTTCTCAACATGTGCTTACTTTATTCATGCTCCAGGCTGTGTTACATTTTTAGGACATTGTCGTCAGTTCCTGGCAACACAGGAACCCGGCAGGTCGTCAAACGGCCAACGGTCTCAGGATGTCCCTCTGCGATCGACGAGTTGAGGGAAAAATAAATGAAAACTAACCCTGCTGGTTGAGTATTAACCAGAGAGAAGAGGAGGGAAGGAACTAATGAGTAAAGACACGGAAACAGATGCAGATAATGTGTTTTCACCCACTCGTTTGAACGACTAATGAGGGCGGTGCCTCTTCCTCTTTGCTTCTTTGCCAGTGTTTTCATTTTTAATAATATTAGACACTGTAAAGTCACAAGTGACGTCTCCACTTTGGAGACCGGTCAGCCCTGAGAAGTGGACACTATAATGGATATTAATTATTAGCCAGCAGCCACTTAAAGCTCCGGCTGTAATGATGGCTCCTGTTGCAGCAGAGCTATTTATAACTCCTGCAGCGCTGCTTCTGCATGGTGGATTCACCACAACTGACACCGCAACAGCAGCAGTGGTGGTTTGCGCGACGTGCTGCAGAGGTGATGTGTGTTCCACACATGCACACGCATGCAAACGTGACATTTGACCACATGCATGGTAAAAAAACTGGGCATGACGTGTAAGACTTGTGCTCTGTCCAATGCAGATACACTCGACTGAAGCTGCAGCTCAACCCTGAAGGGCGAATCCCTGTCAAGAAGTAAGTCTGTCTGACTCATCCTGACGCCTTTTCACTTCTTCAAAAACAAATCATGTCTTCCTCCACCTTCTCCCGAGACTATATGTCTGTATATGCTTCAGTTCACACACAATTCCTTTGTGTTCATTTGTATTCATAGTCTTTATTTATAAGAAACTGTACATTTGCTCAACTGCGGATCTGTATATGTACCCTTTTTACTTTAAAATTTTGTATTTTTATGTATCTATTTGTAAATGTATGTAGTTGTAGTAAGTTTCTAATCTAATCTAAATCTATTAGATTTGCTCGTAATTTGTGTGTACCATCCTCCAAAATATTTTCTCTTTTCTTTTTGTACCTTATTTTTTCGATACTGTAACATATGAATTTCTCTCAGGGATCAATATTCTATATTTATGTATCTGCATTTATATGCTGTATAGAGCATATATTTTCTATTTAGTTCTATCTATACTATGCTAAATGAGGGCAGATTTTCGATACATGTCTATTTTTGTAAGTGTGTATGTTTCTGTCACAGTCCTCAGATCTATTTGCACTACGTCTGAAAACATTTCCATAAGTTTTTTTTTTTTTTTTTACCTATTCTCCCTCATCAGTCCATCATCAGTTCATGAGGAAACGATCTCTGTCTCAGTCAAGTCAAATCTTAGTGATAACCTGCCACCAAGAGGCAAGTCGCCGCTCCGTGCTGTTTAAGGAATTACGCCCCCCCCCCTCCCATCAGAGGTGAAGGGGACGTCATGTCCACTTGGCGTACAGTGGATCTGCCCGGAGTTCAAACAGGCTGTGGCCAAAAGGAAACAAACAGCCAGAGGTAGTGGCAGCAACACTGGAGTTTGTTGCAGCAAATCTAATTTATTTCTGGAACACAGTGGAACAAACCAGAGCATGGCGCCTTCAGCCTTCCTCTGCACTCACACGGACTGATGAGGTGGAATGTGAATTTCTCTTTAAATCCAGATCTTTTTTACCTTCAGGTATAAAATCAAACGACACTCACTGTTTTGATCACTACCTTAATGATATAGAATGATATAGAATAGAAACAAATGACCAGGGAGTGAGGATGTAACACTCAGGGCTTTTATTTATAATACAAATTGGACAGATTCTTCTGGACTCGATATGTGAACAACAGCAGCATGTTTTCTGCTACATTTCTACAAATTCATTTGTTTATAGTTTATTGTTATTATGGTCCCCATTAGCTCTCTGCAAAGTGGGATGAGCGAGTCCACAGAAAAAGACACAGCACAACACATACAATACACAAGATAAAAATCATAATTCACTTGACAAGCTGTTTTTCAGTCTAATAGTGATTTGACTCATCGATCATTTCGAACATAACTGTTCATCCCCCGTTTTACAAATGAACATTGTTTAGAATCAACCAATCAACCCGGAAGTAGTTAACGTATTTAGAATCCACCACGATTTTCCAATACGATACTTCAGAGATGTACATCTAATAGGCTGATGGAAACATGGCTACTGATGATGTAAAAATTTGAATCCGTCCTGTAATTCATCATTACCGTCATTCTTTGTGTTGTGTTCATACTGCAGCTGTGCGTGTGTGTGTGTGTGTGTGTGTGAGTGTGAGTGAGTGAAGAATCGCTGAAAATAAAAACATTTATGTGTCTTTTTACAGCATCTTCAGGATCTTCTCAGCAGACAGGAAGCGAGTGGAGACGGCCCTGGAGAACTGTAACCTCCCTTCGGGCAGAGTGAGACCCTCCCGTTAACCTACTTCTATCGACGTTCCTCCTCTGTTCCGTCCCCTCCTCCATCCATCAGACTCTCCTCTCACCGATTAGCTGACTCTTTGTCCTCCTGATGCTGCTCATTCCTTTGGAATCTTCTTTTCTATGCGTCTGCACGGATTCCCATTTCAAACCGATTCAGCCTGAGTTGTAATGAAACAAATCGACCCCGCGGGAGCAATAGAGATAACAAACGCCGTTTTCTCTTCCTCTCACAGGTACCACTGGGGAGCCAGCAGCTCCCTCATGCATAGAGGTGTTAACAGTCCCCCGACGCGCCAAACAATTTGCATGTTTAGAAGTGGTGCAGTTGCCGACAGTTGCTGAAGCGTGTACCGTTGTGGAGACGCGTCGTAGCTGTAATGAGCAACGGCGGAATGCAGACAGTCTGAACGCACACAAACACAAACTAGTTATGCATAATTAGCACAGAGAGAAAGCAGAAGGTAGGAATGTGTCGCCTTTCTCACAGTCCGGCGGGATTTGCTGTTGCTTCAGTGTGCAAGTAATTACAGCTAAATGGGAGTGCTGTTAATCCCTAAAAAAAGCCACACACAAGCAACACAGACAGCACCGGAGTCTGTAGACTGACGCAGTGAGTGTCAGCAGGGCTTAACCCCCCCTTCACACACACACACACACACACACACAGCTCATCCTTCCTCCACTGCTTTCATCTCACACCTTCACTGAGCCTCTGCTCTGCATCATCCTAACGCCGGCTGCTGAGCTCGCCGCTGCTTCAGCCCCTGACGGCCCCATAAGGTGTTTGTGTGTGTGTGTGTGTGTGTGTGTGTGTGTGTGTGTGTGTGTGTGTGTGTAATCGCTTCCAGAGGGAAAGCAACTCAACTTGTCCCCACCACTTTTTTTTTAAATGAAAAAAAAAACATATGAAACTGATAGTGGAGGTGACATAGATCTGTTTTTTGTCACCGACAAGCCATGACATGATCTGATTACTGATTCACCGTGATCTTCAGCGGTTTAAACTGACAGAGATCAATGTCAAACTGTAGATCAGTTAAACACTCGGTTAAACGATCAGATTCACGTGCGGTTTCTTTTCCATTATAGCAGGAGGAGTTACAATGTGAAAACGTTGTTGGATGGAGGTTTTTGTCGCCCGTCCGACCAGTTGACTAACAACATTTCTGTCACCTGCTGCAGAATGACTCCATCCCCCAAGAAGACTTCACCCCCGAGGTCTACAACATGTTCCTGAATAACATTTGTGCCCGACCAGAGCTGGACCACATCTTCTCTGACGTGTAAGAAGCCGGTTCTTTCTTTCGTTTTGTGATCGAGCTGGCAGATGGTCTCAGCTCTCAGACTCGCCGGAGATGCGACGCTTCACAGGCATAGGACACCTGCTTCATCATATGCAGTCGGCCCAGGAAGGCGCGTCGTAATTGCTCCGGCTGCGGCTCCTTTCACCGCCGTGTGTGTTCAGATCTGCCCTTTGGCCTCGACCACGAGCCGAGGCAGCACGCTGTCACAACAGGGAGCCGCTCCGTCGTAAATCTAGATCGTAATTACAGTTAAGTGAGATGCTGTAAGAGGCAGGAGGATGTAGAGAGGAGGATTTATTGGAACAGCCATCGGTGTGAAAAGCGTTTCAATCTCTTATAGTTTCTTCTTGGTTGCACATCTCTTAGCCACGTTAATTACGGTCCCATGCACACACTCGCCCTCTTTATGTTATGATCTCACATGACTTCTCCTCAATGTCTCTGAGTAAATTGATGTCCAATCTGTCTGTATCTCCCCCAGCGGGGCCAAGAGTCGCCCTTATCTGACGGTGGAGCAGATGACCGAGTTCATCAACAGTAAACAGCGAGACCCCCGTCTGAACGAGATCCTCTACCCTCCGCTCAAACCCAACCAGGTCCAGCTGCTGGTGGACAAGTACGAACCCAATGTTTCATTGGCTGAGAAAGGTGAGTAGCTCAGAAAGGAATGAACTGGAGATCAGTTAAAAATATGGACAACATGTCATTCGCTGATGACAAACAAACAAGTGTTATCGATCAAACCTCCATGTTTTCAGATCAAGTTGAATGCAGATACAGAAGCTTGCAGGGGTTTTAAAGAAGAATGTGGAAATGAATATGATGGATCCAACATTTTCATGAAAATCAGATCCATCTGGGCTCATTGATCTTTGATCCCACTGTCCAATAGGGAACTGGTGATCCAGCAAGAATGTTTCATTTCCAGCAGCATTTGTCTGTGAGTGAATCTCCACCATCGCTCCTAGCTGCAGCTGCACAACATGGAGAACAGCAACGATCAAGTCGAAAGCAGTTGAAAATGTGAACATCAGGCGTGGCAGAGAGCCGTTCACCCGAGACGGACGAGTGCAGCACATCCACAACTGCTGGACTCGTTCTGCTTTCATGTCATCTAAAGTGTCATCAGAGGACGGCAGCCAGAGCTGGAGAACGTCCCGCTCCAGATGTCTGGCACCGCCATCGCCTGTTCAGATCCAACTAAGTGTGCAACAAATAGCAACCTAGTGAACAATATTTCCAGATGAATCATTCTGAAATACAATTTGAATAATTTATATTTGCTTGTGCTTGTTTTTTTTAAAGGAAACCGTTTCTGTGAGCACAGAATGTAAAAACCAATGGGTTTTATTGATTATTCCATGACAATCCTAATCCCTCAGTCGCCAATCTCACAACATGTCACACGATTAGTAAAATATTTGTACCCCAGAGAGCCTTAAAACAACAGTGGAAGCTGCTAAACCTTTGCATCCGAAGCCATTGAATGACTCCATTATCATTAGAACTCCACACACACACAGTCACATATTTTACAACTAATGACTCTAAAGAAACCTCACTGGACTCAAGCAGAGTTTAGTTTACTGAGGATCCTGGGGTCCAACACATAATACACAACATGAAAACACATTGGCGCAAGAAAAGAAGAAGAATTTACTTTCAGTAGGTTACGCTCTTCACCTCAGTTTACAACAGCAATATAATCCAAGTGCATGATATATAACACACTAACTTATAACACTTATAAAACACTTATAAAATATAACACTTTAACTCCAAACAGTTCACAAACAGAAAACCGTCTTTATTCAAAGTTGCATTTGTTTGTTAGCATCTTCTTGAAATGACATTATCTGTTGAGCACCGTAAGCTGTGAGTGAATATTTGTGAGTACTTCCAATAATCAGTTGAATCCACGTTCAAACGTCAGTCCTCTCCTGCTCCGGCCATGGTGTGCGTTCACGCTGTCCTCAGCTCTCTGGACATGTGCCCTTCCCTGTCCCGGTGACAGATTTCCCCATGTGAAGTATTTATCTAGCCGGAGGAAGTGCTGCCATCTGCTCTGCAGAAGGGTCCAGGGCTCCACGTGCTTCCTCTGCACGCACTCATACACTCCCTCTTTCAAGGACACACACATATGTTTTTGTAAATATATATGTGAGCGTATGATGAATTTACTTTGAGATTGATGTGGGAAGAACACTTCATGCATTGATGCATGTGCCTATGATTTCGTGGGTTGGGTGCGGCCGTCCCTGTGATAGTCAGAATCATCTTAAAAGAAGCAAGTTGTCTTTATTCTTGTCTTTTTCCAGCTCAGGTTCCAGCTCAGCCTTTGCTCATCTCTGTGCTGCCATATCTTTCCATCAGTGTGCACTCACACATACGTGGAGTTTGTTTCTTCTCTTCGTCCTGAGTGGCTGATGTGTCTCTGCATATTCGTCCTCAGTAATTATCGGCAGGGCGTGTTTTATTATTATTATATTCTGCGCTCCTTCTTATCTCGCAGTTTGAAATAATTTCAACTGCTCTTTTCCTGTTCTGTTTCAGATCACCTGTAGTTTCTCTCTCTTACCCTGACATGGTAATGCCATTTTTCCCCTGTATGACCTGCAGCCATCTTGGGAACGCTCTGTGTGTGTGTGTGTGTGTGTGTGTGTGTGTGTGTGTGTGTGTGTGTGTGTGTGTGTGTGTGTGTGTGTGTGTGTGTGTGTGTGTGAGAGAGAGAGAGAGAG
>CAAKHB010001448.1:609652-624709 GCA_901007665.1 Aeoliscus strigatus
TCTTCGTCCTGAGTGGCTGATGTGTCTCTGCATATTCGTCCTCAGTAATTATCGGCAGGGCGTGTTTTATTATTATTATATTCTGCGCTCCTTCTTATCTCGCAGTTTGAAATAATTTCAACTGCTGCTTCCTCTGCTCCTCAACAAGAACGTAAGCTCTTTTCCTGTTCTGTTTCAGATCACCTGTAGTTTCTCTCTCTTACCCTGACATGGTAATGCCATTTTTCCCCTGTATGACCTGCAGCCATCTTGGGAACGCTCTGTGTGTGTGTGTGTGTGTGTGTGTGTGTGTGTGTGTGTGTGTGAGTGTGATTGCGTTACAGTGTGTCGACCTCATCCTGGCAGAGGGAGGTCCTGGTAGTCCGTTGGGACCCTGACGCTGGAGCTCCGATGTCACAGACAGCAGCCAGCATTAATTAGTCCGGCAACTCTGCAGAGGGCGGCACCACATTAATTAGCATAAAGTGGCCTGAGGGACCTGCTGCACCCGCTGAGCGTGCATCATTTAGCATATTTAGCATAAAATTAAATATCCGAGTATGTGCGCTGAGGCAGCGGTACGTGTTGGAGCTCATACTGAAAAAACGCGATGTGTACAGCGATCGGTACGTTGGCGTGCAGGACGGTGAGATGTGGGTTTTTTCTCCTGCCATTACTTATTTATACGGCGATATTCACTAGCTGAGCACACTGTGAAGACGAGCGCAGAGATGACAGGAAAGAGCTTAACATGAGTGACCTTGAGGAGTGAGGCAGGAATAGAGCAGCTCAAAGGGCGGCGTTCTCACGTCCTTGTTTGGACCGACGGTGGAGCTGGAAATGCAAATTGACACCTCGATCACTTCTGTTTTGTGCTACAAACTGACAAGATGTGGTTACACAAACGCTGGAGGATTAACTGGACAGTGCAGTGTTTCCCTAAAACTGAATGAAATCTCACTTTTCTCACGTTCTAACATTTCACTTGCTGACACTTAATGTTCATTTGCAGGGTTCTCATTCAAACTCCTATGTTCTCCAGAGGATGAACACAGCAGCAGGACAAAATATTGACATTTTCAATAAACCTTTGCCACATGTTCTGTCAGAATTATCACAGATGGGTGGTTTTTCAGTGTTAGGGTTGAAACTTGTCCCTGCAGCATCTGTCTTCGCCATGAAATTCAGTGCTGAATTGTGATAACGCTGTTAATAATTGATGCCGAGATTTAATCTTTGAATGGAGCTGCCACTTCAGGCTTCATTTTTCTTTTTGAACTTTTTTTTTAGCAGAATCACAGTAGGAACACCTCTTTAAATGTGAATGCCTGTCCCTGACTGACTGATGGTAAAGAGACGTGTCATCGAAGGACCTGAATGATGAAAACGCAAAGCAGGACGTTGATCCAGCTGTCTAACTAAGCAGCGCACAGCCAGTAGGAATTAAAGAGTAACTAAACCACTTCAAACTGAATAAACATGGCGATGAACTCTGCTGCTGGTTCATTAGCTTTCTGGAGCGTCGCCAACTGTCCTCTGCTGCAACAATTCATCGTCAACTGTCCTCTTCGTCCCAACCTTCCTATGACAGCGGTGAAATGAAAGTGTTCTTGACTCAGAACCATCGTGGTCATCATCAGGTTCTAATGTTATTTAGTGGATTGCTCCACATCCAACCCAAATCAAGGCTCTAAGAACAGCAGACTCAGGGTCATGTGAGTGGATTCTGTGTGTGGTTCCTCCACAGCAGCTCACCGGTCCTGCCGGCCTCACTGGACTCCAGGAATATAATGTCTGAGCGAGTTCAAACATGTCCGTTGTCTCTGGTTTGTCCGCGCAGGTCAAATCTCGGTTGAGGGCTTCGCCAGATATCTGAACGGAGAGGAGAACAGCATCATTCCTCCGGAGAAGCTGGACCAGAGTGAAGACATGACCTTTCCCCTCTCCCACTACTTCATCAACTCTTCACATAACACCTACCTCACAGGTACGCTCTGTATGTGCATGTGTGTGTTACCATATTTTTTTTCATTCATCTGCCTTTACTTGCCACACAAGGCGTAGAAGGTTGTTTCCAAGTAAAGTTGGACTATTAAAAAAATTTACTAATTTACTACTTTACTTTTTTAAATGTGAAACTAGAAATGTTATTTTTTGCTCACAAACCTTTTTTATTATAAAAATCTGATCTAATTTTAGGGATATGCCATGCTGTTGAAAACAATATATCACAATATGTAATATCACAATACGGAACATGATAATAGCATCACACTGATTATGTGGTATTGTGGGGTCTTCATCTTCCATCATACTCTGGTAAAGAAACTTGTTCAACTTCTCCTCAAACACACAAGTTCCCCTCATTCCACCATCGTTTGTCTTCCAATCCTTGACTAGCGGGCCATCAGTCAAATGTGCTAACCGTGCTGCCTTTTTCTGATTTACCTTTTGAGTGGTTATCCAGTCAAGTCATACCATGAGACTGCGTTCATTCATATTCACGAGCCAATATTTCCTCTGACTGGTAGTCATAGTAACTGGCTCCCAGCAGTGCAAAAGCATGGCCGTCACAATGCAGAGGCCGTTTTTCCTTTCAATGGAAATTACAATTCATCTATTCAAATCTATTCTGGGGGGAGCTGGTGAGCATCGAATCCTTCAAGTGGATCAAATTTCTCTTGTGGGAGAAAAAATGTAAGTGAGCATTGTCACAGCCCGCGAAATGAAAAATGATAAAAACAAGTCTGGATGTCTCCCGTGTTGATAGTGTTTCTGTTTTCGTACTCACACACATTTTGCTTATGCAGTATTTATGTTTCACGGCTTTATACAACGGATCCATACAAGATGATCACGCATCTTAATGTGCATCATTGTGAGTGAGAAGCCTTAATGGGATCATCAAAAGAAGTGATGAACGAGTGGGAGGAAAACGAGAGGATGAGACAACATGCAACCTGAAGGGGGAGCAGGTTCAGCCCATCAGTTTGGCAGTTCCCACTGTGTTGGAGGAAAAGTGTTGCACTAATGTGAGCCGTTAATTGCTTTGCTGATGGCGACGGGGTGATGAGATGTGGCGGCTGCAGATGATGATAGTTTTACGGTTTTGATGCTCACAAGCAGCTAATGAACGGAAGGACATGCTTCCATGGGATGATAAGGTATCGATGCTACTTTGTATTGAAGGCGTGTGTGTGTGTGTGTGTGTGTCAGGTCTGTTGATGGTCGAGGAAACGAAAAGACTTGATGTAAAGTGTTCCCTTGTTAAAATATTCATCATGACATCGACAAGGGGCGTGACCAGATAAGCGTGTAGCCCCCCCCTCCCCACTCCATTTCAAACGTTACTGGCAATTTATGTTACTTATTTTGTCTTTCTGTTTTTTCTGTTTGTCAGTTGTGTATTTGATGCATTATTTGATGCATAGAAAAAAGTATATTTTAAAAATAAAAATACATCCACATGATATATGTTTTGTTGATACAAACAGTTATTTACAACCATGTTCAATACAGAAGAAGTTGGTTCTGCTGTTTTTCAGGAACTGGTGATAAGTCAGTGAGTGATGAGAAACCTCATGTGTTTGTTTGCAGCCGGCCAGCTCGCTGGGAACTCCTCAGTGGAGATGTACAAACAGGTTCTCCTGTCAGGATGCCGCTGCATCGAACTGGACTGCTGGAAGGGTCGCACCACAGAAGAAGAGCCCGTCATCACTCACGGCTTCACCATGACAACGGAAATCTCCTTTAAGGTGATGTGAAGAGGGTGGTTTGGTCACGATGTCTGAGGGCTAAACGTATCTTAATAGATTTTCGGTTGTAGCCAATTATTACCTCCAAGAAGGAGGCCACATTTTAATCTTTTTTGTTTGATTGTACAAAACAACATGAAAAAATGAGGACAAGAAATAATACATCAGAGTCAGGAGGAGGAGTGGAAAGGGCAGAATAAGTGTCAGAAGATATCAGGAAAGAGTCTGGATTAACAGATTAAATTCAGTTATGATCATTGATAATCATATGATAATTATATATAATATAATAATAGTTGTAATACCTAATAAAAATGATTTTAAAAAATGTACAAAATGTCAATACATCACATGCAACTGAATGCTCTTTATAGCATCGGTGAAAGCACAGAGGTAGAATTATGAAGACTTTTATTGGAGGTGATGGAGTAAATGGAAATGAAGGCATTAACTGAAGTGACACCCGGACTAATGACACTGTGATCGATTTCAGTGGCTCAAAGATCGAATATGAGACGCTGCTGAATCGTCACTAGGTCTCAAATCCACTTCATGGCGCCACTCCCATTTTTCAGATCTGTTAGTGATGAAACAAACCATGACTGGTTCCGGAAATGACAATAGAAGTCAACTAAACACATTCTACTGACAATGGGGAAGTTGTTTTTCAGTTCTTCTCCTACATTCATTGATAATAATTTTGAACATGTCAATTATCCCCAATTTTTTAGTAAATAATTCTTAAATATTTATTTTCTAACTTTACCAACATGGAGCCATAGCATTGACAAATGATTAAATGAATAAATGTTATGACTACTGCAATCATTGGGCAGGAAGGCTGATAATTTTCACCTTTGTGTCCTAGTTGTAGACGTTCTTATTTTGTGCCTCTGTTTGTGTCATTAGGAGGTGATCGAGGCTATCGCAGAGTGTGCCTTTAAAACCTCGCCCTTCCCCATCATCTTGTCCTTTGAGAACCACGTGGACTCGTAAGTCAGCCGAAGTCATTTTCATCCTTATTGATCGTATAACTGTCATTTACACAGACATCAATCGACGACCCACTCAGCATTGTATAAAGTGTGTAAACATTCATAACGCTGAGGAGCGGCGCCGCTCATTGGTGGTTCGAGCTGGAATTGGCTCCGAGAGGCTTCAGGAGTGGCGGACATATTCAGCGTGTATTGACATTGCGTGCAGAAATGGTGATGGTGTGTTTGTCTGTTTGTGTTTGATAACTCCCAGGCCGAAGCAGCAGGCCAAGATGGCAGAGTACTGCCGGTCAATATTTGGAGACGCATTACTGATGGAACCTCTGGAGAAATATCCTGTGAGTACATAAAATGCTCCCCATACACACACACACAAGCATGTGCACACACAAGTCCAGCAGCGAGGGGTTCGACAGATATTACGTCTCACGTATGAGATCAGGGGTCCTGGAGCCCTGCAGCTGTGGGAGCGGCTGCACAGACAAGAGGTTGAATGTTGTGACTTATGACATATGAACAAGTAGATATTTGTTCCTGTGCTTCTGTTCTCGCTCGCCATCCATCTCTCAAACATCCACGTACCGACATGGCCGATGGCACTCGGCAAAAAAATGTGTTTTCACGTTTTTTTTCCTCTCTGTGTCACTTGTAAATGAACCCCCCACAGACGTTACATCTGTCTTTGTCTCTCTGGGGTTTTCTGCCTCGCTGTCAGTGACAGACGTAAACACACCTGTGGCTGCTCACAGAAAGGTGATGGATTAAAGCGGAAAGCACCGTGAAGTGCATCAGTCAGGTGTTCACCCACCACAGCAGCTGAACGGCAGCCGAGAAAATGACACTTCCATGTGAACATTTAACTGATAAGACGAGCTGTGAAACTGAGTTTATTATTGTGCATCTTGTGTAAAGATCTGGAGGGAACCAGGGTGAGATGACTGTCACAGGTCACAGAATCTGACGTAGGATTGTTTGAATCTTCATTCATTATCTTTCACTAGCTCACTCAGGTAATGCCTTTAACCGCACGTCGACTCACTGAACGCACTCAAAACGTAATGCGGCTCAGCAGCAACAACAGGGCCGGGCTGGACTCGGAGCGGCATGGGGGGGCAGCTTTTCTTTTATTTAGACCAAATATGTACTCTATTGCTGATCGCTAATGATGAAATTCACATTTTAATGTGTTTTCGCCATTACTGTTTTTAGGATTGTGATTTTTCCATTCTTTTATTTCTTTGGTGCCACCCCCAGAAGTTGCCCTACGCAATGGGAATAGCAGCCCTGTTACCATGTCAACATTAAATGATTTACCCCTGAAAAATCCTCTCTGCTCCTCTGCATCACCTCTCTGAGCGGCTCAAACAGCAGCCGCGTGAGATTAACTGTTCAGACTGTTTTACGCTGTAATCTAAACATGGCTTTTCTTGGCAGCGCTTTATCGGGCTCTCCTCTGTTGCCACGACTACCATTCAAAAGCTTGCTTTGTCCCTTTGTGGCCACCCCCCCACACCCCCCTCCCCCATGGCGTCTTTGTGTGAAATGACGCAGGCACTGACGTGATGAACACACTCTTTCCAACAAACACACGGACAACCTGGCGGCGAGTCCATGAGAAGACGACACACACACACACAATCCTGCACACGTTTGTACTCTAATGGACCACTTTGGTGTTATTCACCGGGGATGCCTTGTCACCGTTGTTTGAAAACACCACAGAGCAGCTGAAGTTCCCAGCAGCATTATCTCCTGCATGCAGGGAGCTTGGCGAGCGCTGCTGCCTGCCGGAGAAACAGCCCGTTGAGAATTACAGCCTCCTGACTGCGTTTGACATTGAAGCATTATCAGGGAGAAGCTTTTGGAATGGAGTGGCAAAGAAAGGACCCTGTGAGGAATTCCATTTCCACCCTTTAAGCATGTAATAACTGGGAAAGGTGAGCGCAATGACAACCACACCGCTCCGCCGTGGAGAAGGCTGCAAATCCAATGGGATATCAGCTGTGTGCGTTGGGAAGGGGCCGGGTGGAGGGGCTAATACAGCTGGATCATTCCAGCCGGGTGCAGGGTGAGAATAAAGAGGATTACACTTCCTCCCATATAGAAGCCTGTCGTTCACGGTGACAATCGTCCTTCTTTTGGTTTCGTCCCATAGCTTTCTGTGCGTTGGTAACATCTCGCTCTCGGTGTGACACACTGGAGTCGACACACGGACAAAGCAGAAAGAAGAGAAGGACAGGGAAGATAGGAATGTGTGCCATGGGAATGTCGTCTGATACACCCGAAATAGAGCCCCTGGGGGTCTGGAGATAGTGATTCCGGTCTCGCCAAGTAATGGGAGTATTAAAAACATGTTGGATTTGTCAGACGTCAGGATGGTCAAGCACCATGCAGGAATCACCGTGGCAACAGCTGGGGGGGGGTGAGTCCAACCCGTCCAGGTAAATTGTAGCTGCAATCAAAAGCCTTTGTGCTGTGAATTGGAGTGACAAACAGCCAGATCCAGTGTGAAACCACTTCATTCCAAGGCAGAGAAAACAGAAAGCCTCCTCTTTTGTCTTTAGCACTTCCCATTAACAACAAAAGGAAAGTGAAGATGGATGTGGGTGGTGGCGCTGGAAGAGGGTTAGCATTGAGAACAGCTCGGCTCGTCCCTTCAGTCACTGACAGAAGAGCAGGAGACGTTTGAAGTTTGGAACTGGTTCTGACCAATACATGTGTGGGAGAGACTTACTCAATAATGCATTATTAACATCCCTAAACACTGCGATCCACAAGCGGCGTCGCCCATAAATAAATCAGATTTGCCTACTTCTCTGCAGCTCCGAGGGAGATATAGAGAGAGAGAGAGTGTTTGTGTGTGTGTGTGTGTGTGTAACGCTCAGTTTCCCTCCAGAAATCAGATTTTCAGAAAACATCACGCCAACAGAGCTGCATGTGGTCACTAAGAAGCTCTACTCAGCGGTATTTTTCAAATCAAATTTGACCAAACCGCAGTGGCGTTACTGTAAACAACAGTTTGCAGTGTTGAGAAACAGTTTACAAGATTCTCATTCTCCTTCAACAATTTCATTTCAGTTTTATTTGTATAGCCCGACATCAGAAACCTCAGAGAGAACCGGAGAAAGGAAGACGGGCAGACCGGAGATAGCTGTTGACTGTCCAGACAAATGAGAGCTATAGCTTCTAAAAGCTGCTAGCATGTCCATCTATGTCTGCCCAGTCATTGATGGCAGCTGGAGAAACCCGGGACATTCACGGCTGACGGGTCGTCGAGAAAAGTTATGTGCTCAGTGACTGTGGATGGGATGAATGGTTAAAGAAAAGAATCATCTGTGTCCTCGTGTTATATTCTGCTATTACCTCTGAATATTGTCATCACCGATCACTCAGTCCCAGAGTAAACTTTGTGTATACATATATTTTCCCACTGTTAGATGTGTCTTTGGAAGTAATGTCAATGTCTTCCAGCCCTGTGTTGTTTTCTTTTGATATTGTGTATAATTTGGATTGGGTATTTTTAAGTATAACATTTAGTATTTTCATATTTTGATCTTACTTTCTTTATTTTTCTTTTGTAAAGTCTTGTATGAGAAAACTTCACAACATTTTGTTGTACTGTGTACAAGGACAATGAAAAGGATTCTGATTCTCTCCAGCTGGAGTCTGGCATGCCGCTTCCCAGCCCGATGGAGCTGATGGGGAAGATCTTGGTGAAGAACAAGAAGAAACACCACAAAACCAACGGAAGCACGAAGAAGAAGTTGTCCGAGCAGGTTTCTAACACCTACAGCGACTCCTCCAGCGTGTGTGAGCCCTCGTCCCCCAGTGCAGGTACAGCACTGGAATCCAGACACACACGGGACAGAGATGCCGCTGCTGCTGTCGGCCCGTCTGCTCCGTGTACCAACATCTCCAGATTAGTGGAACATACCAGCTTTATTGTTTATCATTCATCATTTTTATGGCACTCTCCATCAGCAGTATCACTGGCATTTTACACTCAACGGTCCTCTTAGCAGGAGTGTATGTGACTGTTTATGGTCCTAGAACTGCAGACGAGCTGCTTCAAACCTGGTTTTATTTATATACACATATATATATATATATGTATGATGACGTTTCTCAGCTCTCTGATAAACGTAGTGTGGGTGTGTGTGTTATATCTTTGAGATGGGCATTGTAATAGAAGTGATGATCGACCTTCAGTTTGCCATTCAGAGCGGCACTGTGCCCTGAACACACGCTGCCACCTGGTGGCAGGACTTGTTCACTTATATCGATTTTATGTTTAATTCATTACATTATTATATAATGAATATTGTAATTCATTCATTACATTATTATTAATAATTAATTACGTTATCTGCTGTACATCACAGCATCCCACTGCTCTTCTGCTGTGTGCAAAACATTTCCTGGATCAATGCCAATTCCAGTTGAACACATATTAATGAAATGTACTTTTTGACTTCATTTGCCTAGATCTGAACTGCTGTGTTACTAAAGTTAATCATAAGAAGGAAAGAAATGAGATTTCCTTCAAATACCCCTTTTATATATTTATTTTTATTCATTTTATTTTACTCATTTTACACCTGAAGACAGCTCAGTTGCATGGGGTTACAGTGGATCCCTGGTGTATGGTACCTACATAAATGTTATCGTGAAAAGGTACCGTTTGGCATCTCAAACCTGCTGTCTTAGTGTTACAACTATCAACATAGGTGAAAATGGCACGAACATCATGAAAATGGGACGTTGCTCCTTGAAGAAAATGTATTGATAGAAGTGACATTTCTGAAGGCCATCCGTCATCAAACCCTATCTTCACCTGTAGATACCACTCTGCATGCTTGAAAATCTTCTGGAATGGGTTCTTCGGTCATAGAAGGATCCTACACATTGTCAGAGTCTATAAGGTGGATTCGATAATGTAGCATCTTCAAAAGACAGTTACACAACTCTTGTTTCTAACCTGTGCCTGTCTGACAGACAACACTGAGTACACAAAGTACAAAATATAGATATTGTAAGTCCTATTGATGTTTAGTTGGTAATTCTATCAGAGGCTGATAAATATTTGCCTGTTTGTTCATCTCTGCACAGGTTCAACCAAAGAGGAGATGGTAGACTCCTCGCAGCCCCCGGAGGGGGCGGAGCTCAGCCTAAGGCCGCAGGGCAGGAAGTCCATCGGTGAGACCCGTCCACAGAGAATCTGTCAAAACCTGACATTTCATTTCCATTCATCACTAGCTGATGTACATACCGTCAACATACTGAGCAACTAAAACTATATTAGAAAGACAAACTTTTCCTCACTCCTTCCTTTTATACGCGAACATAACATTTTCAGTCTGTTCATCTTTTTGCCTCCAACCACATTTGTAAATATTCCAGGTGAGGTGGAGGCAGAGAGCGAGGACGAAGATGATGATGATGACGACTGTAAGAAGGGCTCCATGGATGAGGTGGGTGTCCAGCAGCCCACGCCCTTTGTATGTTGTAGGCTGATGCTGCCCTCTAGTGGGATTTTTCTGATGATGCACCTTTTGCAGAAGATTTGAATTTGAGTCTCATCTTTTTTTTCTCGCTCATCATCTCTTTTGTTCAACATGCATACGCACTGGGATTAATGTATGTGGGAAACATCAAAGGATGAGAAGTGCTGAACTGAGATTGTGTGTGTGTGTGTGTGTGTTTTGGTGTGCAGGGCACCGCCGGCAGTGAGGCGTGTGCCACTGAGGAAATGTCCAACCTGGTCATCTACATCCAGCCAGTGAAGTTCAACAGCTTTGAGGCTTCTAAGAGTACGTTACAGTGACTGTATATAGTTCATCAGTCGTTCAACAGAAGGACACACAGAAGGAGAACATTTATTATTCTGTCTCTGCAGAGATCAGTCGCAGCTACCAAATGTCATCGTTTGTTGAGACCAAAGCTTTGGAGCAACTCACCAAATCTCCTGTGGAGTTTGTGGAGTATCCTTCTCATTCACATTGGATTCTACCACTGAAAATCATCCACAGCACTGCAGTCAAACGTACTTCATTTTGACTTGTTTGTTGTCCACATACCTATATGTATATTGAGTTGAAAGTACTGTCATGGGGCTTTTCCACCACACGCGTCCAGCATGGAGTTAGATAGAACTTGGTACCGGGTACTTTTTTCGAGCCGAGCTGGTTCTAAACGGGAGTACTACTGGCGATAGCCAGACAGTTCTTTATTCCTTATTCCTTGTTGCGTTCTCATTTAACATAGCTGATGCAAAACACACTGTGGTCCATTCATGAAACACAGACTTTTGTCCGGAGAGACCTCAGTGGAGATGAGTTCTGTGTCGGGGATCGTGTCGTCCTCCGCCTCTTTTCTCTTGCTTTGTCACAAAAATCCACAAACAGTTGCAACTTCACTTTCTCCTCCATTTCTATATGTACAGTTAAAAGTCGGTAACAGTTGGAGTATTGTTATTGTCCTCAGCCAGTGTAGATACAACAAACTGCAGCTGAGCCGGATTTACCCTAAAGGCACGAGGGTGGATTCATCCAACTACAACCCTCAGCTTTTTTGGAACGCCGGCTGCCAGCTGGTGGCGCTCAACTTCCAGACCATCGGTGAGCGGTCATAATAAGCACTTTTTAGTGAAAGTTAATCCTGGAATGAGTTTTCCTCAAACTGGACCTGCTTTGTGGAACTGGACGCAGTTGTTTGTGTTTTTAACATGGTGGAAATGAACGTGTCTGTTGGGTCATTACTCCACAGATCTGTCCATGCAGCTGAACCTGGGCATGTATGAGTACAACGGGAAATGTGGCTACAGACTCAAACCGGAGTTCATGAGGCGGCCGGACAAACACTTTGACCCGTTCACAGAGAGCACCGTGGATGGCATCGTAGCAAACACGCTGTCTGTGAAGGTTGGTGGGCATTCCAGCTTTGTCAGCGCTCATGTTTGCTTTGTTTCCTTCTCACATGTTTTGTTTCTTCAGATCATCTCCGGACAGTTCCTGTCTGATAAGAAAGTAGGAACGTATGTGGAGATAGACATGTTTGGGTTACCAGTGGACACCAAGAGGAAGGCTTTCAAAACAAAGACCTCTCAGGGAAACGCCATCAACCCTGTGTGGGAAGAGGAGGCCATCGTCTTCAAGAAGGTCAGATGATGCTACTGTGCAAAACCATCTGATTAAAGATGGAAATTGGTTAAAATTAGGATTATTCTAAACTGAGATGAACTATCACAGTACAAAGAGGCACTTCAGCAAAGACTAAAGATCATTATTGCCACGTGGTGGCTGGTTCGGGCATGAACACATCCCATCAAATATGTGATATTTTTGTGTGTGTTGCGGGGGCAAAGATATTTATATGCAGTTTATAATTGTAACTTCAAGAGTTATTCACTGTCACTGAAAAACTTACAAATACAGTTGTAATATCCATGGTGATGGATCAGTCTCAGGCTACTTTAATGATCTATTCCACATTTGGTCGCAGCATCAGCTGTGAGGGAAATAGAAGTGAAATATTCAATGTACTGTGATTTCAGAGAAGCGGTGTCCAATGAGTCTTATACGTTTGTCAGGTTGTTCTGCCCACACTGGCGTCACTGAGGATAGCAGTGTTTGAAGAAGGAGGGAAGTTTATTGGCCACCGCATCATCCCCGTGTCCGCCATCCGTCCAGGTGATCCTCTGTCAGCATTCTCAATTCATCATTGTTCCAAAGACGCAGACAATAAGAAAATAGAATGTAAAATATGTCCCGTCCAGTCTGATAACGGTCCATCTTGCAGGCTACCATTACGTCAGTCTGAGGAATGAGAAGAACCAGTCCCTGACGCTGCCTGCTCTGTTTGTGTACGTGGAAGTCAAAGATTATGTTCCTGACACATTTGCCGGTGAGTCCCCACTCCACAGAACACCACAGCCTCTGGAGTTACACACTCACCCGCTGGTTTCATCTTCCTCCTCAGACGTCATCGAAGCCCTGTCCAATCCCATCCGCTACGTCAGCCTGATGGAGCAGAGAGCCAATCAGCTGGCGGCGCTCACTCTGGAGGAGGGGGGCGAGGACGAGGGCGACAAAGAGGTGTGTGTGTGTGTGTGTGTGTGTGTTCACGCGCAACTCATTTCCTGTGTGGAGAGGTGTACGTCTGCTGATGCTGATCACTCTGGGATGAACAGTCCCTCACGGCTCAGACTCAGTGGGGACTGACGACTCAGCTCCCAGTACAGCTCACAAACAAACTGAAGACACCATCTTCTAGCACATTATACCTCAAATATTTACCTCTGCCAAGGTGGTCAAGTTTTTGGCGTTTTTCTGTTTTTTTGTTTGTCAGTTAGCAAAATAACATCCAAAATTTATGAACAGATTTTAATAACATTTTCAGGAAATGCTGATAAGGTGACAGGTGGTTAAATATAGTTTTCAGGAACCCTCTGGATACAGGAATCTGTTGAAGGACTCATTGTGACATAGGGACACCACTGGCATACACCTTCTAAACACCAAACATCAGCATATCTGCTTAATGGCCTGGGGCTGAGTGAATGTCAGTTTTACACGAAGGATTTTCGCAGAAGGATTTATTTTAGATACGAGAGACGTTGATGGCACATACGTGATCATGTGTCTGATTCCAAATGAGAAAACAAAGACTGAACAGACAAAAGCTGATGTCTGAGGAGAGATGAGAAGAACAGTTTCTGAGTTTGAAGTAAAGACACATGAAGGGTGATAGACGCTGAGAAGGACTGGGGGTTATTGTGGGTTATCCAGGAGGGAGCTGGAAACAGAGGGCTCTTTCCTCAGGGGCGTCGTCTGTCTGATGAGAGATGCATCTTGTCGTCTGTGGCAACCATCCCCAAACATTTGTGGGTGTGGAAAAGGATTGAACCCGGCCTGAACCTTTCAGAGACTCGTTCCATGCTTAGTCATGCTGAGACTGGGCTACCAGAGCTACGTTTACAAGGTTTCCTGCAGTGCTCAGCTCCACCGGCACTTAGCACCAGTAGGAAAACCTTCTCTGAAAGGATGTGGGACTCATGTAAATATGATATTCACGTTGAAATTCACTGACAGTGTGTTTAAGTGTCTTTATCATCTCTGTTGGATTGACTGCTGTTTGATGTGATGGACAGGTGGAGGCAGGGAGCGATGCCCCAAGCGAATCGAAGGTGGACCAGAGGGTGGTGCTGCCTGCCGAGAACGGCCTGAGCCACACGCCCATCATCGCACCAAAACCACCGTCGCTGGTTGGCCACCAGCCTCAGTCTGCAGGTCTGGGATTCATGTGAAATCTGCGTTAAATAATTAATATCCTTTAATACACTTTTTTTTTACCTTTGCCATTTTGTATATTATTTACTTTTGTTTATTATTTACTACTATTTTCTTAGTTAGATTTCACTTACTTCCTATCATTTTTTTAACTTTGTATACTTTTAACTTTATATATTCTGTTCTATTCACCTTCATAACGATTTCGTCTGGCACGTCACTTTGTATTATGTGTCATTAGATGCACGGTACTATATAAAAGAAATGTGACTGACGGATACCGATCCCTCCGAGCATAATCAATGTTTTTTAATTAGGTTCACTGAAACCATCTGTGAAGACTGAAGACATTATTCAGAGCGTCCTCACCGGTAAGGTCACGCTCTCCTGTAGTTTTACATCACACATTCACTTTCAAACAATCTGCGTGCACTGTTTTTTTTTGCACGGTTTGTTTTTTTCACTTGATACTCATGGAGGTGACGTTCCTCCGGCAGAACTGGAGGCGCACACAGTGGAGGAGCTGAAGCAACAGAAGGGCTTCGTCAGGGAGCAGAGGAAGCAGTACAAGGAGATGAAGGAGCTGGTCCGGAAGCACCACCGCAAAACCAGTGAGCTGATCAAGGAGCACACGGCTCGTGTGTCCGAGCTGCAGAGCCAGCATCAGCGCCGGCGCTCTGCCCTGCAGAAGAGCCACAAACGAGACGGTAAGAAAAGGTAGGTAGCCCTGCTCTCCTCCGACTCTTTCTCTGGTGTTTGATCTTACTCAGAATATGTCTTATTTGTAGTCAAAATGTCTCATTTCTAGTGCAAAAACTTACTTGTTTACATTTAAAAGAAAACACATCACCAAATGTGACTTGTCTTTAGACAAGAAAAATCAACCAGTGGGTTGAAGTGTTTTTTTCTTATTACAAGTACAAAAATCTTGGCAGATTTTTCTGGCAGATTTTTCTGATTATTTCAAGTGAAAATGTGCTTGAAACCATTGGAAAATGTCTTGAGACAAGTTACTTTTTTGGTGATGATGGTTATTTTAAG
>CAAKHB010001448.1:624729-640566 GCA_901007665.1 Aeoliscus strigatus
GTCAAAATGTCTCATTTCTAGTGCAAAAACTTACTTGTTTACATTTAAAATAAAACACATCACCAAATGTGACTTGTCTTTAGACAAGAAAAATCAACCAGTGGGTTGAAGTGTTTTTTTCTTATTACAAGTACAAAAATCTTGCTCTACTGGCAGATTTTTCTGATTATTTCAAGTGAAAATGTGCTTGAAACCATTGGAAAATGTCTTGAGACAAGTTACTTTTTTGGTGATGATGGTTATTTTAAGTGGAAGGAGATTTTATGACTAGAAATGAGACATTTTGACTAAAAATAAGAAAGATTTTTTGCAGTGATACACTAAACATGAAAAAAACCCTGTCTCAGCAGATCTGAATAAAATATTTACTTTATCTCTGGTTATTATTTTCCTGATGTATGAAACTGTGTCCACTTTCACCACATCCTTTTCTGCTTTCTGTTTTTCCTGTCATCTACTGAGCTTCCTTCACCTTAGACAACCTACCACAAACACCACAAGGCTCACACGTCCTCCACAGACAGAAGAAAATCCTGCGCTATGTTTAGAATGAGGAGCTGCAGGGACTAATGATCAGTCACACACTGACGACTGAACTGTCATCACACTGCAGAGGCAGGGGCAGGAACCTCCTCTCAAACAAAGCTTTCCTCACTAACGTGTCACTGATGGTCTGACATCACTCCCTGAGAAACGTGAAGGTGACTGACAGACGTCACAACATCAGTGTGATGGCGGCTGTCAAAGGAGATAGATTTCAAATGTGCAAGTGCAGGGCACTTATGAAAAGCATCAATAGAGAGCGTTAGGATGACTTTGAAGCAGCAGTCTAAGTGTGTGTGTGTGTGTGTGTGTGTGTGTGTGTGTGTGTGTGTGTCCAGCCGGTCCGACCACTCTCTGTCGACCTTGGACCACGACCTGTGTGAGCTGGAGCAGGAGTGCAGCCTGCGGCTGTCGGAACTGAAGGAACAGCAGCAGCAGCAGCTTCTCACTCTCCGCCAGGAGCAGTACTACAGTGAAAAGTACCAGAAACGAGAACACATCAAGCAGGTACTCCACACACACACACACACACACACACACAGTATTTACATTACCACAGCTGACCATGTGTAGCCACAAATCTGCATTCACTGTAGTTTAATTAATTGTCCATTCAGAGTGTGTGTGAAGTTTGTCCTCTTAGTATGTCTGGTAGCTATTTATGGTCGCCATGGAAACATATTTGCATGTTTTTCTACTAAATGCATCAGCTTTCACCAAGATAAAATTGTGTCAGACTTAAAGTTAAGGGTCAATTGGACTGTGTATAGTAAACACACACACACACACACACATACAGACAGACAGCAGCGTGCCCTGACCTGTTGGCGGCTGCATAATTGTCGGACAGTCTGCTGCCGTCCACATGCTCACAACAGCAAACACATATTAGACAAATGAACAAGCAAGTGCTGCTACTGGTGACACACACACACACACACACAGTGCTTGTGCACACGTTCTGCTGTGTCATGTGGAAAAGTTTGTTTGTTCTGCTCTGCTGAACCACCACCGTGAACAGCAGATGAGTTATGGGAGAATATTTACAAATGCAGCTGAAAAGTATCAGGACCTCAAAGCAGATGTTTGCTCCAGACAATAACAGACCCTCTGTCTCCTTCTGCAGCTGGTGGAGAAGTTGACCACCATAGCGGAGGAGTGCCAGAGTGCTCAGCTGAAGAAGCTCAGAGACATCTGTGAGAAGTAAGACGGTGAACGCCGGCACAGATACACAATGGTTGAACAAGCTTCTCATCTCCATCCTCTATCGACGTATTTGCAGAGAGAAGAAGGATCTGAAGAAGAAAATGGACAAGAAAAGACAGGAGAAGATAAATGAAGCCAAATCCAAAGACAAGAACGTAACAGAGGAGTAAGTGTGTCGTGGAATGATGCGCTGCCTCATATGACCACTAGATGTCCCCAAATGCCAATGTATTTTCTCCCCACAGAGAGAAGCTGGAGATCAACAGATCGTTTGTGAACGAGGTGGTGCAGTACATCAAACGGGTAAGAGAGGACATGATTCAAGACAAGAACAGACAGTGTGTGAGGAAACACTGCAGCCAACAGGCACCTTCTCCTGTGTTTGTGTTTGTAGCTGGAGGACGCACAGATTAAACGGCAGGAGAGGCTACAGGAGAAGCACAAGGACATCCGCCAACAGATTCTGGACGAAAGGCCCAAGGTAAATGTTCAATCGTGCCCACATACATGGCTCCATTAGCTGTCGTGTTTCTCTTTCCACAAATCACATAAGAATCTGTTCAGTTTTTCTGCATGAACATGTTATGAGAAAACTTTTCCTGAAAATAAAATGAAAGAAACATGATCATGGAATTATTATCAAATAAGTCATGTGAACACAATATGCTTCCATCATGAATTGATACCAACATAAAATGATTCTCTTTTCTCATTAACAAGAC
Organism: Aeoliscus strigatus; assembly: GCA_901007665.1. Classification (NCBI taxonomy): domain Eukaryota; kingdom Metazoa; phylum Chordata; class Actinopteri; order Syngnathiformes; family Centriscidae; genus Aeoliscus; species Aeoliscus strigatus. The sequence continues at coordinate 627,201 of CAAKHB010001448.1, forward strand.
TTTTTGGCAGTTAAAAAAACCCAAATTTACCGGTAAATGTTAGAGAAGTGTTTCACTGCTTCAGAGCGACACAGCAAATGGACGATTTGGAAGTTCATGAACAGACGCACACACGTCCTTCGCTCAATAGGTGGAAACAAAGAACAGACACGATGCACTGGGCTTGCTGGCTGCCATGGTAACGCCCAGGTTGCTCTGACGTTCACTGATCCTGTGGCGCTTCCTTTTTTTTCCTAAGGGTTTGTTTTGACCAAATATTGCATAAGGCACTGTGGCACTTCCGTTACAGTTTTAGTGGACAACACGGTCAAGGTTATTTTGATTTTGTGTCCGTTGTTTTGAGAGGAGAACAAATCGAAAAATACAATGTGGTTTGACTGGTGCTGGATAGTGATTCAACTCGATCATTGTTTATGAACACGTTTGACATGAAAGGACACAAATTAAGAAGAAAATCTTCACTGAATCCACTGGAAACAGCCTCCAGGTACATTTGCTCTGTCTCTCTCGTCTTGTTGACGAGCGGACAGCAAATCACATCAGCAGTCATCAACACTAACAGCAGAGGAGGTGTGGACTGAAGGACGAAATGTGGAAAGTTCCAGCAGAGGTTTAAATTAGCAGGGCGGGGCGGTGTGTGTGGGGGGCTAATGTACCAGTGTGACCCTGTGTGTGGTGTGTGTGTGTCTTAATGAATCAGAAAGAGGAAGATACAACAAGACCGTTGCACACGTCCTTGGTTGTTGATTGGATTCTAAACTGAATGAGAGAGAGAGAGAGAGAGACATCCCAGGGTTTGTTGTCACTCCCAGCATGTGCGCTGAGGTGTCGGTGTCCTGCTAACGATCCAATCAAAATGCCCCACTGGAGTCGCTGTGCAAAGCACAAAGGTGACTTTGGTTTTGGGCGCAGTCTTGAGACCTGCTTTATTAGATCCCCCCTCCCTCCCTCTGGGTTGCCACAGGATGCTGGAATGCTCCGTGCTGACTGACAGGTGTTCCTTCGTGGCACCAACCGCTCCGTTCCATCCTCAGGGGGGTGGATCAGAACGAGCACCGGTGACTGTGGAAGCATCAGAGTCCGATGAACTGTCGCATTCGAGGAAGCATTCGGGGATGATGGGCGCTGTAGCCATTAGAAGAACACTGCAGACATTCAACGTCTGATGGCACCACACATCATAAGACTGAAAAGATTTGGAAAAGACTCTTGGAAAACTATCACTTCACATCTAAAGACAAGTTTTTAGTCGCAGCTTAGTCTCAGACTGAGATTTCACAAAGACTGTGAATCTCAGCCTCTGTGCTGCTCCGCTGTCATAGCTCAGAGCTGCTCTCTGCTCCTCGGTCCCTCCGGTTTGACCACTGTCTGTCTGGTTTTAGACAAGTGTCTGTAAACACCAAGAGATGGCTGTGGGTGGGTGTTTTTGTTGGACGGGAGAGGCTGATGAAGTCACAGGTTTGGTCTCGTGGCAGTGGAGGTGCTTCTGCTGTGGCTGCAGACACGTGCCAGTTCACGCCCACATGTTCTGGCTGTGAAAGGGAAGAAAAATTGTGATGAAGCAATGTGTCACCTGACGGCGTGTGTAGTGTGTGTGTCTGCTCCAAAAATGTGAAATGTGGAGGAAATGCAGATTCTTTTTTTACTTAAATGGAAAAGGCAAAGGGTTCCCCCCACCCCGATGTACACATCAATATGTAAATCTCACAGGCTCATACACACACGCACACTCATTCATTCAGAGTCCTGTGTGGTCGTCATGGAAACTTAATCCCTCCACCCCCACACCCAGACATGCACCTCATCGCCTCTTCCGTCCTTCATGACTCTGAGCAACCTGTTAATTTGGAACTGAATCCTCATGACGCCATCCTAGGGACGGAGGAGGAGGAGGTTAGAGGAAAGGTGGAAGCTCGAGGAACTAGAATGTTCCCCCCTCAGTCGACATCTCTCTCCATGTCCCACCATGGGGCTGTAGCGGTGGCCGCCTCGTTCCCTAGTCACAGAGTTTGATCTCCATCTGCTCTGCCTGCAGGAACGCATCAATAATGCACTTGTGCGTATGCGCGTGCACACCCGGGGAACGCTGCGTGCACACCGCAGGCAGTCAAGTAAAATCCATGTGTGAGTGCGCCAACATGTTGCACGCTTGGTTACTCCGGCTCTGTTATGCTAGCTGCAGTTCTAGATCAGTGCACGAGTGTTCATTATGTTTGCCTGCTTGTGCTAATGAAGCTCCCTGGAGATCGGTTCTGTCTCTGGAACACTGACTGCTGCTGAAAATGTCCTTTCTACACCACCACTTTCAGGTTTCTGCATTCAGTCCGAGCTGGATTTCTGAGCATTTTAAGTGGATCAATTTACCATTTTATTTGTGTGGGAGGGACAGCGCACATTAATGAACGTACACACTACAGTGACGTCAACCTGCTGGATTTAAAGAATCTCTACTCCCTTACCTATAACATTGAATATGACAAAAACAACATCAGTGACATACGTTGTACAGAATCAGACAGAACTAAAACACAGGGCAGGTTATACAAAACAGGGTGAGGAACGAAGCAGGGCAGGAGTGTTTGCAGGACTGATTGTTCTTTGGCCATTTCTCCAGGTGAGTTTTATAAGTTGGAGTGTTGACAATACGTTTTGTCCAAAGCTGGTTCATCTGAGAGAATGAGACAGTTGCTAACTACAATCACATGTTAACAGTAAATAAAACATTTTATGATGATAGACGTCAAAATGATCACTGTCAGCGAGGTATTGCAGAGTACATTTCTCACTAACGTCGACCTTTTGAACCTTTCCATGTATGGGTCGTACATGGAAAGGTTCAAAAGGACCAAGATGGTTATGGTATGTGCTTCTTTTTTTTTTTCAAGTTTAACTCCCTGGAAGTGAAGCCGTGAATCTTAGAAAATCTTAGAAAATGTCAGGAAAGGGCATTATACACAAATACAGACCCACTGAGTTCAGTCCAGACAGAGCATGTTGTGTCTTTCACCCGTCTGCATCTATTTTCATACTGGAAGGAATGCCCCTTTACGTCCACACACACAAAGCCTGTGATCCTGACAGGATGGAGATCAGGTCATTCCTTGGACATGGGATCTGTTTCTCTCCGACCTCCGTATTGTGACTGTGCACAGCAGGAGATGTGTTTCAATGCTAGAAGGATGTTTTTTCATAAAATATTGCTGAAGAAAAGCACAAACATTCCGAAGTTGGTGCATCGGACCAGATGGAACAGAGAAGCAGCTGCGGTAGATTTACTGTTGAGAGGAGAGAACAGACATGATGGGCCAGAGTTTGGTACCGAGGCTTTCAGGAACACCGTGAAATCAACTCGTAGAGTATAAAGCTCAACAGTTGCTTGCACAAGAAATCCGACGTGAGCTGAATGATTCAGCAGAGGGAGTGAAGGAGTGGGAGGACTGAGAGGACACAGATTGGTTATATGTCTTCACAGGCAGGTTCCGGATAGGTCAGTGTGGTCTCGCTGCTTTTTTAAAATTATAGGCTGATTCTGTCTGTTCATGGAGCCCGTCATGTTCTCCATGTTCCTCTTATCTGGGAAATTACAGAGCTGAACGTTTGCAGACGTCTTTTCCCCCTTTCAGTGATGCTGTTTTCTTTGAGAAATAATTATTAGCTAGCATTCTGGGTTATACTATATATTTTACTATTATACAAAGAGGTAGGCGGGAAACCTACAGCACCCAGAATGTTTTTTTCTTTAAAAAAATGCACGGTGCTTATTAGCATCCAACTTCAAAGTGTTATTTATATGTGTAGATATCAGCAGCTGAAAATGTGATTCAACATCTGCGTGGAGCCTCATGCCACAAACCACCCATGTTGTGAAGATGTAAAGAAAACCTGCAGAATGTCCCTTTAACATTACTGCAGCGATGCAGCCCAGCTGTTCCTCTCCCTGTGTGCTGCAGCAGCGGCAGCAGCAGCAGGCGTTATGTCACAGCTCAAAGCAAAGAATTAATTTGGCTCTTCAGAGGGCTCCGCTGCTTCCCTCGATAGTTCCTCAAAACGAGGACAGCTGGTGAAGAAGGTCACTGAGTGCTGTATTTTAAGAAAGACAGAAGAGTGTGTGTGTGTCTGTGTGTGTACGCGCTGTGCGCAGTTTATTGACAGATGACAGGTCCACGGAGATGAGAGACCGATTTGAAGGCTGGTAAGATGAATGCTCCTAGTTTGGAAATGGAACACACACAGAATAAGGAAGCAAACATACACTTTTCAGACCCTGTTCTCTACCGAGCTGTGATTTATTCTTTGAAAGCATCCCAGTACGTTCCCAGCTCAACATTCGTCACAGGTTCTGTCAATTTTCCAAATCTGAATTCAGTCCAAGCCGTATCAGTTGTATTCGATCTGAACATACGTCCTCCTTCACTCTCTGAACCTGCGGGGGCTCAGGTCCATTTTTGTTGCGTCACCAGCTTTGGGTGATGAGCGACAGACTTCATTTGTGTCTAGAAGGAGCGTCGGCCGTTAACGGCTGTACCCTACACACAAGAACAATCACTCCCAACAGCACAGGCTATGGTGTCGACCGTCATAAGAGAATTCAACACATGAAGTGTGAACCAGGCGTAACTCGGTGTATCTGTTGGCGTGTCTCCACTGCTCCTAGAACAGTAGCATCTCCTGCGCTAACAGCTCATGTTGGTCCTTCTCTGGCTCTGGACCCCTACCCCTGGGAAGAAGCACTATGAGAGCTGGCTGGTCTCTTGTCCCCCCTGCTGGAACCTGTGGGTTTAGAAACTTGTCAAAGAGCAAAGTGAGAGCTAATGGACTGGCTAGCTGGTTAGCATCCTTGACAGACAACCCAGCAGTCCACCAGCTTTGTCAAGTTCCTCTGAACTTCCTTTATTCAATCTGTTCAAAAGATCCTACCGCAGGAGGTTGTTTGTATCGGTGTTTAGGATTCTTTACCATTACGAGATACGTAGGGCTATTTTCAGCATCTGTATATAGAACTCCACAATAAATGGTGACATTCGTGGCAAAAAATACAGGATACATTCAGGAGTTTCATCAGGATTCTGACAACATCCTGGATCCGATGATCCACAAAAGGAAATATTATGGTACTTGTGGATTTTCAGGAAAAGTAGTGCATTTTATCAAGAACTGAACTAAAAATGATATCAGTGCATTTCTGTATGGTAAGGGGGGTGTTTTCTGTTAATGGAGCCAAAATAAGTTAGGTTGATTCATTTTTGATGTAAATTAAAACATAAATAAATATTAGGTGAAAATGAGCTACTTGGTGGAGGTCGGCGCTCTTCGAGTGCGTTCCTAGTTTTCTATTAAGATCGGAGAGTTTTCCCAGCTGCCGTCTGATCATTCCTCAAGATTTTCTGTAACTTAAACCATCTCGCCAATTTGCGATATTTGTCTCTCAGCAGTCAGCTGTCGCTCTTCGCGTCTGCGCGGTTGGTTACATGGAAAGGAACACACATATGTGCCCGCCGACGCACACACACGTGTTTCCATAATCTGCCTGGTGCCTCTGAGACACTTGTGACCACCCCCTCTCCCACCCAGCACAAAAAAAAATCCTTCACATGTGCCAGGGTGTCATCAGATGGGAGGAAGATGACAGTTTTCACACACACACACACACACACGGTGTGCTGACTGTCCCACCCCTAAGTAGGTCATGCGCAGTGCAGCGGGCAGAGAGATGAGCTGCGGTGCATTTTTAGCCATCTGGTTGTGATGTACTGGATGTCCGCTCTTTGAGACCCACACAGAGAGTGAGACGGGAAAAAAAGACAGGAAAGGAGAGAGGGAGGGAGAGGGAGAGAGAGCGAAAGAGGAGGCAGGGAGGGAGGCGGGTTCCAGCGAAGGTGACCTTGAGATGCTGTTGGTGGGGGGGTTCAGCTGTGCCACAAACATGGGCAAGACACAAGACACAGCTGCGAGTTCCAACAGTTTCAAAGCAGCATTTACCTCCGTTTGTCTCTGGTTCAGGTTGGTCGGGAACTGATCTCCTCCTCCTCCTCCTCCTCCTCCTCCTCCTCCTCCCGACCGATGCATCGCCCCGTTTGCTCTTTGTTTTATCAAACCAACATGGGTGAGGTCCTGCCAACAAGCAGCACCGACTCTGAGGTCCGAGCTTCTGCTGAGTTTGTGCTGAGTAATTACAGTGATCAGATGTAAGACGGCTGTAATAACTAGTCTTGTGTTTGTCTTCTTCTCCACGCCAAATACAAACATACAAATACCCCCCACACACACACATACACACACCCTCTGAGGACCAAATACGTTCAATTGTTCTCATATTCTCACGCGGCTGTTGGACTACTAAAGATCCGATCATGTCATGAAGCTCTGAGGCGTTCTGCGCCCTGTGATGGTCGTCGTCATGCTGATCACAGCTCCCCGTCTCTGCTCCTGCAGCCGCTGAAGGTGACTGAAGGTGAACTCAGCTGCGTGTTTGTCAGGAAACGTGTCTGTGCAGCTTCACCGCATTGATTTCTGCGGACAAGTCGCTCCGTTTCCCATTAACTCTGTGTTTACTTTTGAAATGACAGCTCCTTGGTTCGACTGCTGTCGGCCTGTGTTTGACTTACGAGGGCATCTCACGCAGAATAAAGATCCCAGATAACGCCTCTGTGTTCGATCCGTCATCGTGCTGATGCGACGGCATTGAGCTGTGAGACTCTGGCACCGTTCGTCTTAGCGGCTTTTATTTTAATTACGGCTCTCCCATGGGAGCCAGTCGGGTAGTTAAACAGAGAAATCAGCATTACAGCAATTATTGGCTCACAATGAAATGAATCTTGTCATCTGTAATCATTGGGGGCGTCTATGCCTGGGAGAAAACAAGGTCTCCATTCCAGCTCTCGGTGAGGATCTCGGTGAGGAGCAGCATTTAACCGCATATACACGCAGAGGACGACCTGATGGGGCTCACCCTGCCGCCGTGGAAACTTGGGCGTGCTAGTTTGCTAGAGGATCATTTGAGAAGCTTCTTTACTTCTAACCTGACTTGTGCAGAGTTCTGCTGCTTATCCTCCGTTTGTTGGTTGACTCAAGGTGGTGGCACGTTCCACGAGCTACCGACTCACACATCGGCTGCAGGTGGAAGGCGCCATGAGTGCTGGATGGGGTGTGTCTTCAGTCCCTTCCTCTGTTGAGCGACGGCTTTTCTTATGGAGGATTTGAATTCAATAAAACTGTCCTCTTACCCTCTTACTCTCCATCAGTGTATAGAGTACCTTTGGCTAACCTTTCCACATGCCCCCCACAGCTGCAGAGCGACCTGGACCAGGAATACCAAGATAAATTCCGCCGGCTACCTGTGGAGATCCAAGAGTTTGTTCAGGACAGCGGCAAGGCCAAGCACAGGGACGACGGTGTCCATGGCAACCTTGTCTCCTCCTCAACAACAGAGAAACTGAACCACAAGGCGTCGCAGTCGGAGGACGACATGGAAGAGGGCTCACAGGAACACGTCTACGACACGCCTCTTTAGAGCTTCGATCCGGGACATTGAACGGTGGTTGTGACCGTAGATCCTGGAAGAAAGTGCCCGTGTCATTGGTCCTGTATTTAACCAATGGGAGCATTAGATCAAATCTGAGCCTGGTTTGGTGAGTAGAGGTCTCCTCTGCATGGAGCGCAGTCCTGTCCAGAGAACCATTTCATGTAAATAGTGCTGTTGGTTTTTTTTGTGTGTGTGTATTTGTATCTCACCTGTTTATCGTCTCTCGCTCGGTGCGACCACAGGATGTGTTACAAAGCACCAACTACTTTGCAGGAAACAACTTACTTGAAGTAATGCACAGGACGAGTAGTTTGTTCTTACTGTTTCTTTGGAATCCTCCTGACGTCGACGGTAGTTGATGGTTTTCGCTTCCAGTGGTCACTTACGTGGAGTCTGTACCGTCAACTAACCACTGAATATTCAAGCTTCCATCTTTATAAGATTTAGACTAAACTCAAAATATTTGCACTGAAGGCTCACGGCATAACTATGGAACGTAAACTAACTTCAACCCAGAGGCACTGGTTGCTTGCTGGTTCTCCATTTTGTTCTCACAGAACTAAGCCGATGTGTTGCTGCTATTATTTTTAGTGCCCATCAGTTTTTTTATAGCTTTATTTGGTTTGTATATTAGACATGGTAATACTGCATAGTGCTCTGTTCTTTTTTTCTTCTTTTATTTTTTTTTGGGGGGGGGGGTCTGGCTAATTTTTAACCAGTGATGTAGTTTGTTGTTGGGAGAGAAAGTGAAGGAAAGGCGTGTTGTACAGTATCTGCATGTATTTCAACTAACTGTAAATGTTACAGTAGCCTTGTAGCAGAGATGTTTCTGAAATGTAAATCTATTTTCTTTGGATTATTTCAACTGAACCTGTCCACAATGGGCACAATGTGAGCTGATGTGGCGCCTAAAGAGAACAGGACTAACAGGAGTAATGGCGCACAGCTCAGGTTTACAAGTTGTGTTCTCGTCCCCGTAAATTCCAACATTTGAACCCGAAGCCCACCAAGTTCAGATGTTTTATGCATGTTTTTAATCCGTAATCCCTTAAAAATCTCATACACGGTGTTAATATGAGAGAACGTGGAATCCACAACTGGCATCACACATCTTGTTAAGGACACAATCACAACTGACCTGATCTTTCGTTCATCATCTTTTCATCCGTCCACCCACTCCCAAAGCTGTGACGGTAAGTAAAAGATGTTCAATTGTTTTCTACTTTTTTTCACTTTTTGAAGATGGAGTCCGTACCATACCACCCTTAAACTCATTCACGAGAATGGCCACAACGATGTTGATCAGATCTGTAATTCTGGATACATCTAAGGCCCTTTGAATGATGAGGAGGTAAAAACAGATGATGGAGCCATCTCTGATTGATGGCTGATTGAGTGTTGATTTGGTTTTAATTGTTAATCCATTTCTGCCAAAAAAATGCACGTGGAGGGGAAAAGGTGACTAATTCAGGCTTCAGCTTTAGCTCTTCACTGTGGAAGGTGGTTGTAGTTCCCCGGTCACCCACTCTCAGACAGCTGCTTGCTGGTGTTTGCTCGTACAAACACCTGCACCCGTTGAGTAACAAAGGTTTCCACCTCTCTCCAACGTTTTCACTCCGCCGAGGACTATGTCAGCTGATTCTCCCGTTGAACACGTCGAACCTGACGTGCGTACGTTTTCAAACAGACCGTTCATATTGCTGTGAGGTCCTGTGCCTTTGGATAGGTTTGCCTTGTTTGATGTTGAATGTGTGAAATGCTTTTGATTCTGCTCTATGACGCTGTCAGATGTTAAATAGGCCGTGTGCACTTTTTAGTACGGTACCACTACTGAGTCATGCCTGTGATGAGCAGTATTTGACACGAGTCTCACAAGAAATGTGAGACATCCCACTTTATTTAACTGCCCCCCCCCCACACCCTTCAATTTCAGTGTATGCACTCTGGAAATGACAATGTCTGACATTATATAGTGTAAAGGGAATTTGCCTGTATTTAAAATAAATGTGGCTATTATTGTACATCGCCGGCATTAAGTTGTGTCTTTTGATATATATTTCTTTACTTTTGTTGTTTCATGATCTTAAATCTGGTCTATTTCCAAATGATTCATTTGTATTTCACTGTCTGTTTCAAGTCGTATTCACTCATCACTCTCCTCATCTGTAGGTCATTGTGTTCGTCAGGTCCTGTCCTGTCATTTTTCGTAGTTCTGGTCACATTAGAGAATATAACGGTGACACCAGAAGGATATGTGGATTAGATGAGATTAAATTGTATTGTAAAGTATAAATGGTCGTATTAAAATCAGAAACACAGCATGTCTTTGGTAGAATGTATGTATGTGACTGTGTGTGTGTGTGTGTGTGTGTGCGCGCGTGTGTACGCCACTTGTGGGTATAAGCCCTAATGACCTACTTCCTATCATCTCCTTGGCAACAATATCCTTCAAATTCATGTTCCACAGCACTGTGATCTAATCACTGATCACCACTTCAAGAACACTCCAGTTGTATGGAATTATTCTGACATGATGTATTTGAGTACATGTAGGTATATAGTATAATGTTCATCCTCTGTCAGGACGGCTATGTAGATGACTGTATATTGTATATGACGACTGCTTGCAAACACTCATCTGATTTCATCTTTAATTCGACAGGCGTGTGCGTCATTTTCTGCCTTTTGAATGCATATAATCCTTGGCTGTGTGTGTGTGTGTGTGTGTGTGTGTGTGTATTCCAGACTTGATAAACACTGTCCTTCTCAGTCTCAGCTCCTCAGTCTCCCCACAGGCCACAGCAGATAAGACAAGCCTGGTTGCCCATAACAACCGCTGTGACCACTCAGAGGCCTCCGTGCATACCGCCAACTCGGAAGTGAACTAATTAACCCGGAGATCAGGACGAAAAGGACAGCCACTTTTTAATAAGATTCTCGGGGTTACATAAACAGTGACGCCCCTCCCTAAAGCCCAGGAATATTATCATCCACCGTCCGTCCATCTGCTGCAGGGATGAGAAGTGGAGGAGGAGAAGGAGGAGGAGGCGTCCTGTCACCGGGCGTTAATGAGGCAAACACTCCAGGACGGCAGACGAGGACGGGACGACACTGGAAGGTACACACCGCAGACACACATGCACGTACTGACACACGATCCACAGAGTTGTTCTGTTATGACCCGAAATGTTATACAGACCCATCTGGTCTGACCCACTCTGTCTGAATCCATCTGCTACATTGATTTTGTTTTGTTATTTTAGTAGGTCTTGCACAAAATTGAAGGATCACACCTGAGCATAGTTGGCAGCTCTCACAGAAAATCCAAAAAGAGCCTTTCTGTGATAACAGCACTGCTCTGTTCAACAGACAGCAGGTTATTATTTGGTAAAAAACATCACATGATGTGTTGATCGTGGGCGTTATTTGCTCAAGACTAACCTGCAGGCGACCCTGCAGGGCTTATTTTCTGTGCAAATAGCCCGTAATCTATTCGTTTTGTTTGAGGTGGCAGTCTCCAGGATTAATCGATTGTAGGCGATTTCTCAAACGGGGTAAAAAAGTCAGCTTTTTTACAACAGAATATTCTTTTCTGGTTTGTCTTGCAGTTCCATGTTTTGTTCCATCTCTTATCAGAAAAAGAGTCAACCGCCCATCAAAGATCAAAACTGTTTCATCCATGGTTCATTCTGTGTATATACTGTACATGATGGATCTGTAGCCCTCCACAGGGCTCCTCAGCTCTCTCCTCTCCTCAAATATTCTAATCCCACCCTGATATAAATCCAATCCTAATTCTAAACCTAAAGCATAACTCAAGCTGATGTATGATGAATTGAATGAATGTGATTGTAACTCCCTTTAAGACCATAAAGACCCCCCCCCTTCAGAGGGATGAGGACACCGTGCCCTGTCTTTGGAGGATTTTTAATATCAGCTCCTTCTGAGATTCAACTTTCTAGACATGATGTAAACTGAAGGAATTCACCGTAGAAGAGCAACACCATTTTTAGCAGTAGAATATAGAAGGTCGCAGTGGGACTGAAAGTCTTTGCACCTTGTTCCTCTCTGTCTTGGTTTGTTGCATTTGTTTTTTCCACTTTCAACAGTGTTACAAGTAGTGCGGTATCATCCATGCAGAAGAAGTTACATGTGACTTTAAAATAAATGGTGTTAAAATCTGTGACTCGTGCAGTGGCAGCCGTGGCTGCAGGTCATTGGAGGTTTGACGTTCTCGTCATTTGAACTTGCAACAGTTGGGCGAAACTTGTATGAGAGGTACGCTGACATCTCTTCAGGTAAAACTAAATATAAGAATGATAACAATGTAAGCGTCCACACTGATGAATGGCTGATGAACAGCAGCACAAACAATTCTTTGCACGCTCCAGCAGTGTCGGAGCCCCGAAAGGGATAATGAAAATTTATCAAGTGGAGCACTCTGGAATACAAAGATATTCCACTCAGACACACAAGCAGCACGCAAAGGTTCCACACGGTTAGGGCCGTCATTTTTCATTCTCTCTCTGTGTTTTACAGCAAAGCATGGAGATCCAAGTTCCCTCCTATTTCATGTCTGTGCACAATTTAAATGACTGAAGTCGCTTTTTAAAACTGAGGCAGTTGCGTTATGTTGCTTAATCCTGTTGCTTTAACTCCTCCAGCGCTGCATGCCTGCTAGCATAATTTGTAGTACTGTAATTATGGGACTATTTGCACCGTCAGAAAACGTCAAACAGTAATGGAAAGTTGAGAACAGCCATGTTGCTGTTATTATGGTAATCCCAAGACGGCGAATAATTAAATATGAATAATATAAATATAATAAATATAACTAATAGCAACTTGTCGGTGAAGTGCAACTTTTTTGCGACTTTCGGAAAACGGTCTGCGTTTTCTGATTCACCTAGTCGTGTAATTACGGTACTCCACATTATGCTAGGACGAATGGATGTATCGGTGGCGATATCGTTGGTGTTAAAGGTGAACAGATGTGCCAGATGTGCCACAGCAGGATGAAGATGCTACTGCCACATGAGAGCTCCTGTCTGTGACAAGCACACACACACACACACACACACACACACACCACCAGCACCACAAAAGGAGGAGGTGGGGGGGTCGTGTTTGTCTTCATCAACACACGGCGGCTACAGCAGTCAGCTGTTCGCGGAGCAGGGAGGAGCTGCTGGATGACTCACTCTGTCACCCAACAAGCGCACACACACACACACACACACACACGCACGCAGGAAGAGAACGAGAGTTCCGCGCGCACGTACGTCAGCGCGGGGGCGCGCACCAGCGAGCAGCTGAAGAGGGGTTCCTTCGAGCCGGGGCCGGTCATTCTCCACTGGAGGGCGAAGAGGTACGAGAGCACAGGGACGCTCCGGCAGCAGGGAGACCGGGGTCAGCAGAGCCGCCGCAGCAGCAGCTGGAGGACCCGGCGGACACGGAGGAGGGGGGGAGAAAATCCTCAGCGGGACTCTGCACGGCAGCACGGATTAAAACCTCGTCCCGAACGTCGAACGTCACGTAAGAAACCAACATGTAACGGCTCTGTGCGCCGCGCACGGATTAGTCGGGAGCTGCTGTGACGGCCGGGTGTCGGCTGCCGTCTTCGGGGCTGTTCCACAGATGCTGTGGAGCCTCACTGAAACTCCCATCACGGCAGCTCTCACTTCCATCCTCCACACCGCTGGAGGCGGGAGCCGACATGCTAACGCTAGCTAGCCTGGCGCTCCGTGACGGGACCTCCAGCGTTGGCACCGACCGCCGCCGTGGCCTGTCGGTCATGTAGCTGCAGCGGGGGTTTTAAAACTTCAATGCAGAGTTGGGGTGGCT
>CAAKHB010001448.1:640586-663162 GCA_901007665.1 Aeoliscus strigatus
GGGGGGGGGGGGGGGGGGGGGGGGGGGGGGGGGGGGGGGGGGGGGGGGGGGGGGGGGGGGGTATTGATGCTTCCAGCCGCCGGGAGGCTAGCCGGAGGAGCTAGCTGTAGCGGGACAGTGCAGCAATCCGCCGGGCGACGAGCGGCTGCCGAAGTCCAACACACCGTATTTCACCGCACATTGCACAAATGTGCAGCACATGTGCGTTATTTCCTGCGTATCGAGTTTTGTTTCAACTAGAGCGGCGTGCCAGGCTCGTAACCCCGCACAGAAAGGTGTCACTGCTTCAGGTGAACGCCAAACTGCAGCTTTCTTCCAGGGGGGTTCATCTGTTGTCAGTGAGCAGCATCATGTACCACCATCACAGTATCACAGTACAGATGGAGGATGCTGACATGATGGAGCCCCTGATTCACTGTCATTTAGCAGAGGATGTCTCAAACATGGTACTTTACCTGACAGGAAGGTTTCTGTGAAAATGGTGATACTCTGTTAGTGGAAGCTGTTTGTTTAAGAATAACCTGAAGGCGGCTCTGCAGGCGTATTTGCTGTGCAAATAGCCCATTATGTATTTTTTTGTTCAAGGTTCTGTTTGAGTTGGGGGAAAAAATGGACTAACTGGTGCTTCAGCAAACTCTGCAGAACAAACTACACAAGAACAAACTGTGTTCATCGGGTAAAACAACTGTATTTTTTCCACCAAATTCTTGAAACGTCTCTGCAGATGCGTCCGTCATGTCCATGAATGATTACAGTCATCAACACATTCTGCCGCGTCTCACTGACACTGCTGCACGACAGTTTTACTGTTCAATACAGAGGCAAACCCCTACCTATGGTTTAAACCCGCATCCTGTGATGTTTTTGGATGAGCACAGGTGGACTAAGAAGCTTAAAGGCTAACTGGGAGTGTGCAGGTGTTTTGATCATTCCTTGGGTGGTGGTGTATTTTGTCAGTCATGAAATTTGACAGCGGTTGTGTCATTCTGAAGGGTGATTACCTCCCATGTGACTTGTTTTTTTTTTTTTTTTTTTAGTTTTATCTGTAAGCAGTGAAAAAAGGATGATTTGCATGAAACCTGACGGAGGGTGGGACCTGAGAAGAAGCTGTTCAATCTCCAGGGGATCAGGGTAGCAGGGGTGGAAATTTTGTTGAACTCTTGTTATGGGACATTTGTAGGAATAATCACTTGTGCAGCAGTTTTTGCACAATATCACTCCTACTAATTCATACGTTGTCTGGTTGTCGTGTCCAGGATAACATTAGAACCTCTGTTGCAGATGTGCAGCTCTCCTGAGTTTGCTCATAATACGGATTTCGCAGTGAGACGGCCTGATGTGGTGATCAGACTAATTCTCGTAATTATCGGTTGTTTGCATCCCTGGGTGTTAAATGAGACAGAATACCATTATCCAGCAGTCACGCTGAGGCCATTGAGATTTAACTCTTGGATTAAAAGCACAGGGGGAGATGGAGAGGGAGGAAAGTAAAACATCAGAACACACATTCTTCTTTGTATTTTGTTTTTTTTTTTTGCAGTTTACACAGGAGACTGTACGACTTTGATCAGCTTATTCAGGATGGAGTTCAGCAGCGAGCTGGAATGTGGCGGCAGTGCTCGCTCCAAAACGGCAACCAAGAAAAGAGAAAACCTATTCCCCTTCTGTTTTTCTGTTGTCACAGAGGCACGCTTCCCGACGAGTTATTGACTCGCTCGTGGGTTGAGAGGTTAACCCGAGTGGGACCTTTTTTTTTTTTCTTTGAAGGGCCGGGTGCTCTCTGACTCTTGCTGTCCTGTCGTCTCACTTTGTTTTGACGGGGATTCGCCGCCTCTGCAAAGCTGCCGGCTGGATCCATGGTGTTATTTAGGAAGCCCACAGACGATGTGTGAGTGGATGTGCAAACAGACAGATAGATTGATAGTCAGGCCCCGTCTCGTGTAGCGCCGTCGATAAATGTTGTATAACAGCCTTCAGCGTGCCTCATATTGTTGGATCTGATAAAGTCCGGCTGTGGGGATGTTTTCCTTGGCGGAGCAGCGGTGGGATGTGGTATGTCTTCTGCCTTTGTGGTTCCAGCTATTGCCCTTCCTGCTGCATCGCAGGTCTGAAGACCTCGGCCAAATAAGTCCACGTTCAGGCCTCAGTGATTTATGAACTTCTCTTCTCCTCTTACTGTCCTTTTTTGTCTCTGCAGGCCAAGCGAGACATGAACTTCTGCCGCTGAACGTTATTGATGCTGAACTGGTGAGTTCTGGTCCTTTCATGTCATCATTAATTTATGGTTTCTCTTCCGTCTTACAACTCTGCTGCCTGACGATCTGGTAGCCGTGTTTGGATCCCGGCTGTGTTCTTGGCTAGTTTTGTTTTGGTTTATATGTGGGCTACCTCTAGTGTTGGTTATTTCTTACCGAAGCATCTGGCTCATTATTGCCCGTTAATAACTCCATAATGTCAGTGAAGCATATGGCCTTATCCGGTGTGCACCTGACGCGTTATGTAATCCAGATGTGCCCATGTGTGTTCTAATGGGTGAGAGAGAGAGAGGGAGGGAACTGGAAGGTGGGAGTGATGATGAGGATTCCCCCTCCACCCACTCAGCGGACCACGTCTTGAATATAGAACCATTTCATGTTCGAGCAAACTTGGGTTCTGTGTTGAAAGATGAACACAAGAGGTCTGAATTTTTAATCTGGTGTGAGACAGAAGTCCTGTGCTCCCCAGTCCACAGCAACACATCACTCATTGACAAGCAGGCGGCGGAGCTGCTGCCGTGAGCCCCCTCACGCTGGAGCAGGAGCTGTAATGGGGCGGAAAGGTGATTGCGCGCTGTATTTTCTATTATGTAATATGCACTAATGATCGTGTGGTGAGCACGAGGGCTGTCGGCTGGCTCGGCCTGATTAATTTTCAGATGTTTCAAAGAGGTGTACATTTAATTTTGTCCTCCCCCGGGTCATTTTTATTGATGTTTTTATTAACAAATTCCTCCATGAAATAAAGACTGACGGCGATCAGTGGTGAAATACAATCACAGTGATGTCGGGGCAAAATTATATAACAAACACACAAATGGAGTCGAACGTGTACACACATTAACTGGAGGTAAAACTGACGTGCAGGTATTTGTGTCAGTCAGAACTCCGACACAAGAGTCGGGCTATTTCTAACTCGTCTGTGGACGTCTATTTCCATTAGACGTCCACTAAAACAGCAGCAGAATAATGTCTTGATTTCAGCTTGTCTGATTGCTACCAAAATGCATATTGTCATCATTGGATTAAACATGCAGCACCGTCCCTGCTGATTTAAAAAGAAAAAGGGTCATAAACGGACAGTAACATAAGCTGCTTGGTGAAGAGTTAGCGGCTGTGCTGTAGCACGTTTCAGCAGCGTCTTTGGAGCGAGCGTCGCGATAGGATCCGTTCTATTTCAGCTGCGGCTGAGACGCGTCAGTTTCCACAGAGGCGATCAGAGGTTACACACCACACAACACGGGGCAGCCGGTGGGTTTAACATAAAATAACACACCACCTACATGGAGTCATTAATGTCACGTCACGACGCAGATGAGAACTGAAGCATCAATCAGGAAAGGACGCCTCGCTCTTGTTTGTTGTTGTCTATTCACACTCTCCTGACCGTCGTTCTACCTCATTATGATGTCGTGGTACTGATGGAGTGTTCTCGCGCCGCTGCTGAAGCGCTCCGGTGTGAATTGAGACCACGCTGGGAAACACACCCCTCCAGTGTAAGCCATCGAAAGCCATCGAGTTCTTCCGACCAGGTTGCAAGTGTAGTCAGCTCGAGTTCGTTTTGATCCAAATAGTGAATAATGCTGCATAAACCACTGTCCCATGTGGATGCACGTGTCCGCTGCTGTGAGACGTTTTGAAAAGTCTCAGTAAGCTCAAGCATCACTCTCTTATTTCTACACACCCTGAAAAGAACTTTTATCAGAGCCCGGTCTCAGCTCTTATCGCTCCAAATGTTGCAGTGTAATAGATGTGCTGCTCAAAGGAAGGAGATCAGAGATAGGACGCTGTCTTCACTCCAAGGATAAGTGAGGCCAGAGGGTGAATATAATCCAGAGGTGTTCAGTTTGGACATTCATCCAGCAGCACAAAGAGCGATGGACAGCGACAGCGAAGCGGGCAGAATGTGAAGGAGCAGCTCTCCACTCTCAAACCGGTGTGTGTGAGCTGCCCTCAAGTCAATATTTACTCTGTGTCATAGAAATTGGCAGCTTCAGATGAGCTGATCAGCGTCTGTGTGAACCAGCAGTAAAATCTAACTCTAATATGTCTAAATCTAATATGCCAGTGATCACCCACCCCATCACTCTGTTTCTTCATGACACCCCCTTGACTGTAAAGTACACACACACACAAACACACACTGGTGATGTTCACTTTTCCCACTGTGGGGATCCACGTGAATGCAATTTGCACTTCCAATTAAACTGTCGACCTTCGCTCCAGAATGCAAAAGTTGATTTTGCACCATCCTCTCCTGGATAGCTATAATTACCCAGCAGCAGAGAGAAGGAGGCTGCACGCCTGATGAACATAAATGAACTCAGCAAAAACAATTGGTACATTTACTGTTACTCGTACGGCCTCAGAAGTTGATGCAGGTGACTCTACGCGTTTAAAAAAAAGTTTGAATCCATTTTTGCCACAAATGATCATCTCTGCTCATGTGTGTCTTTATGTTCTCCATGTTTACATACGTACATTATTTCTGTGTGTGTCAAATATTCATAGATAGTTATAACTGCAGAATCTAATTGAAATTACGTGTTACAAATGAAAAAAACAGTCTGTCAGAGAATCGTTTTCTTCTGAGTTCAGAAGCTGGTACTGTTACAATAAGATGAGTGAAAAGCATGCAGCCGAGTTTCAAACGCAGCTCCAACACATGACTTACTGGCCATATCAGATGACTCGACAAACAGGAGGAATGTTGCTTCTTCCTCTTACACAGCGCTGCTCTTGTCTGTCTGGGAAGGCAGAGAGGAGTGAGATGCTGTTGTGTGTGTGTGTGTGTGTTTGTGTACAGTATGTATGCCAGAGAAGCGTCTTTAATCAGCTCGCCACTGTACCAGACAACGTCCAAGCAATTATGCAACATTTAGCAGCAGAGCCTGCAAAGTTGAAATCCATAATTCATCACAATTGTCCCCGTTTCGTTTTTTGACTTGCATAATCTAATAGCTGCGAGGAAATGCCGGGTATTTGGCAGATTCCGTAAAGTAGAACAGCATCACGTAGATAATCAGGCTCTAATTGATGTCTCTATTTGTTTGGTGCATTAGAGGAGAAAGTGGATTTTAATGGCCTTTCAGCTGGGCCCCCTAAAAACTGGGGAGGGAAACACATTTTGTATGATATGTTTATAAACACACAGCACAAGAGGGAAACGGTTGCCTCACACACGGGTTTCCCCACCAGGCATATGTCAAAGGCCCCTCAAGCTGCCAGACGTGTTTCATCAGCCACTTCTTAAAGCCAAACCTCAGGGGCCAGCACATAAACCCATTAGCTGTCCGAACAAACTGACAGTAATGTTCCGTTTAGAAAAGTGTCAATCACGCACATCATCAGCGTAGAAGGACACAGTTGGACTCCGTGAGGCGTAAACAAGACACTGCAGACTTCTTATAGTAAAAGCTACTTTTGCTCAAAGGCGAGAACAAACAAGGAGCCCTGGCTTAATTCAGATAGCAGCAGCTACTAGCACAAGACTAGTAGTGTCTAGTCGTCAGACACTGCAGTTCACCTAGTAAAAGAAGATTACAGAGCAACGGTTCGTACAATCATTGCTGCTCCGTCCCAGGAAGGTCTTGATATGAATGGAACAACAGTGCACCTGCCTAACCTTGTTCTTCTGGTATTTACGTCACAGATGAGTTGAGTAAATCGCAACATTGAACTGTTGTTTTTGCAATGAAACCAACTGATGTTGTGTAAAATCAATAACAATATCAAACATGTCATGTAAGGAACCTGCATGTGGAATGGGAATACTTGGAGTCCATGGAAAATATCAAACTAACCTCTGTAACCTCTGCCGTTAACCCGTTAACAGCTGGGATCGGCTAACCGGAGCAAACAGGAGATGATGAATGAATGAATGAAATCCTGATGTAAAGTAGCTTAAGTTAAAGTAGCTTCCTGTTACCAGCGGTGATTTCCATGTTCCTGTGACAGGGGTTCCAGATCCTGGACTCCACCAGCACTAACGTAATCGACTAATTAGCGAACACATTGGTGGAGGAGAAGTGTTGAGAAAGACCCAGACCTCATTTTGTCCTCGTTAAAGACATCGTTCATCTTCGTCCTCCAAAGCACAGGAAGTGATGTTCTTTCTGTTCTCTCACTGAGGAACAAAACCTCTTCTCTCCTTTCTTTTATTCTCTGCATCTGTCTGTCTCTTTCTTTTTTCCTTCTCCCTGAGGAAGCTGGCTCCTGACAGCACCACAAAGAAAAGAAAAAAAATAATGGAAGAGTCAGTGTAGTCAAGTGTTAGTGAAATGTTTTGGTGTGTTTGCATCACCCACATTGTCTGACTGCCTTCCTCTCCTCTCTTCCTCCCCTCATTCTCTGCCTTTCTCAGGTTCCTTCTATTTTTACCTCCCTGTGTCTCCTACGTTCTACTGAATCAATATGGTTTCAAGTCATTCATTCCTAGCATTCCAGACAATGAAATGCATTCATATGATTCTTGCTGATTTACTCCATTAATAACTTCCTACAGAGAATGATGGATGTTGCACTGTTTGCTTTGTGTGATGAAAAGTTCTGTTGGGAAAGACAAAACATCTAAAACGTTCTAACAAACGTCTATCTGAAAAGCTTCTGTTTCATTGTTGAGCAGCAGATTATGTCAAGAATGGACTGAAATTGAGGCCGTGAGTGTATTTGTTTATTTCACCCCGGATTTTAATGTGAACTAAATTGAGTTGAACTCACACAGAAATGTTAATCCAGTGGAACGCACCGTGTAGAGTTATGCAGTTTACTTCATACTACAGCTGCTGATGTGCATCAGCTGAACGGTGTTATGAAACATCGGTTATTTAATAATGCATTGTCGACTTCTAACCAATCGGAGTCCTGCATTATTTGAAGTTCTAGTGTAGAACACCCCCGTGTGGTTTTCTGGTAACCCAGCTTCAACCTTTTCAGAAAGCATGTTGCCCTCCGGGACGCAGCTGCACGATAAACGGAGGGCGGCGACTTCCCAGAACACGTCTCTGCTCAGACAGTTGGTGTTGTGTGATGTCCCTCAGAGGACAGGGATGAACAGGAAGCTATCAGACGACACCAACCAAAATGTCCTTCCAATACCCGGACAGGTGGCGTCAGTGGCAGCGGAGCAGCCCGTCCCACAGAGAGCTGCGAGTCGGGCTGCGGGTTGGGTCGATGTCCTGAAGCGGGAACATATGCTGTTCAGTCCTGACCCATCCTGTCGTTCTCTCAACACCGAAACTCTTTTTGTGTCCATTAACGGTTCCAGTCACACCCTTTTTGTAAAGTCAACATTATTTCCCTTCTAACAAACATTGCGAATCTGCCGCAGGAGCTGTGAAACAGGACAGACAGGACTGTGTATGCAAATCAATGTGCATTGATCCTGCAGTTGTGTGCCGTTCAGATCATGTGAAAATGAAACATGTTGCTGTGGATGCACGGCTGCAACACATGATGAATTAATAACAACTGCTTTATTATTCACCAACTGCTTTGTTAAAAACAAAGTATTTGTTTCTTAGCTCCTAAGTAAATGAAAATGTTTTATGGGCAGACGTTTGTTGTTGTTATGTATTGTTATTTGTTATGTTATTGTATCAAAACAATACAATAACATGTCTCTCATGGGGTTACACCAGTTCACACAGAACCGTTTTTGTACAGTCATCCATTAGATGGCATGTTATGTTGAAGGCTATGATCTGTTTACCAGCCAACAAGACTAGAAAGCTGCATCCCATATGCTGAATCGTTTTGTCACATAAACATGAGCGTCTCATCAGCATGTCTGTGTATTTGAGAGCGTAGCACATGTAAAGATACTGGAAATAAAAGAAAACGAGGCATTTGAGATTTGAGCCACTGTTCTGCACTCGTTATGATACGTTGGTGCTTCAGGACCGTGGGTTTATTCCAATGTACATTAAGAAGATGCTGTCTGAGGATAAAAGGCTAAAGAAATGGGCGCCCAACATTTTATGTGTTTGTAAATTTACGATTTGCTTGAGTAGGCCTTTTTAAGTAAGTCTGAAACAGCTGCATATTGTCCCGACAGTGCCTGTCTTTAATGCCCCCATCAGTCTGCTTGTACTTCTAGTTGGACTCATATTTCACAGTTTAATGTGTGACTTCATATTTTCCACAAAGTTCTTGTTAAAGCTGATGTTGGATAGACGACAGCTAAGCTTTGGTACAGACCTCCTCACGGCAGCAACTTCATGTGAGCAGGTGTTTTATTTTTAGATTTACTATTTCCAGCAATGCAGATATTGTCAGGTCCCCTGCCATGTCTCGTCTTGTAAAGCCCGGTGGGGGTGTGCACGTGTGTTTTTGGCTGCGTTCACCGTGCTGTCCTTTTAATCAGCACCCATGTGTGATCCCCCCGTAGAGCTGTCATTGGCTGAGCGATGATGGCGACGCTGCGGCTGTTTTTCTGTTTTTACTCCATTTAAACCCTCCTGCAGGCCGCGGAGGAGATTACCAGCCTCTTACCTGTTGCCTCAATCAAAGAGCTATTACTGCTCTGGTGGATGTTCCTCAGAATAGCATCCTCTAAAAATAAACACATGCTCTGTGTGGTGTGTACCACCTTTATGATCATGGTAGAAAGGCTTTCAGGTACATGCATGCTGTGCTTCACATTGGTCATTATAGAAATGGTCCTCGATGGGAGTTTCCATGTAAGCGCCTTAGTCTGCAGGTGCTGTTTGTAATACATGGTCCACCACTAACATTATTAAACCGTGAAGTCATGGCGATGGAAACGTTTTCCATTTTCAAAGTGTTTTCTAATTGTTATCTGCGGCATGCTAAGCACGTGGGGTCTGTCTGAGATCGTCTTAACTCCCAGCAGATGGAAAACAAAATCATTTCATCAGTAGTCAGTAGTAAATTATTGGCAGCTTCCAGCACCTACATTCACATATTTTCTCCTCTCTCGCGTGTTCTTACCAACAGAGCTTCTGAAGTCAGCAGTGATTTGTGTCTGTGTTTCGTTGGAGCTGTGTGTCTGCAGGTCATCAGGGCTGCGGCGAGCCTGTGAGTCATCCACTCGCTCTCTGCAAAGAGAAGTTCCAGGAATAGTATACCTTCCTTTGTGAAGTACTCGATGTAAACATCCACGATGTTTTCAAACGGCCTTGTGTGTTAAGATGGAAGTGGTGCACTCAAAGAACATGTAACAATCCTGGTATGGGCGGGTACAAACCTATCAAGGTAATTCTACTTTCGCCCATGTCTCACCAATATGCCGTGTAAATAGTCTGTGCATTTGCCTCACTTTTCTAGTGCAGCACACACACCCACTGCTCCCATCCCGTGGCTGAAGAGGTCTGAACAGCCGGTGAGGCCTCTTGAAATGTAGAACGTTTGATCCTCGTAGTCGGAGAGGCTCATGCACATGAGGATGAGAAGAGAGAGGGTGATGAATGGATCAGTGGGTGGCTGATGGAGCTCACTGATTTTGTTTGATCAAACTTTTCCAAGAAGTATTAGCACCTAGAACGAGCTCTAATTCAGATGTTGTACTGCCATTTTTATTCCAAGATCCCATATAAAGGCTTTTGAATTAGTTTTCTGTTTGAGTACTTCACACCTGTTTCCCATTGATTTATTACTGTGCTGAAACATTTTCTTTTTCCTGTATCCCACTTATTTGGTCCCTTGGATAGGTAGCTTGATGCTATTCAGCAAAAATATATATCTGCTGCAAATCTCAGGTCTCAGCCGTCATTACCGCCGCACCGCCCTTCCCAGGTCTGTTGTATCCAAACAATTAGCTGAGCCACATGGGCACGTTTTTAATGATGCAACTCAGTTTTGCATTTTATTGCAAATTGTTTCGTAGACCCCCAAACTCAGGAGTCAGGGAGCTCAGGGATCCATGAACCTCAGTTAGAGAACCACTGCTTTAAATTATACATTTCCTGCTGACCTTCATGTTATTAATGCAGCCTTATAGAGAGGCAGTGTGCGTCAAGTTTTGTTTTTTTTGAAGAAGTATGTGGCATCTGGGTGAACCGGAACAGTCTAAGATTGTAGCATTGGCATTCTTTTTCCTTGTTTCTTTTTTTAGTGGATTAAACTACTTTGGTTTCCATCCAAAATATACATGAGTGAATAAACACTGTGTCGAACTCTGTAAAGTTCGCTGAGTGCATTTTATTGTGCTTTTAAAGATTCAGGACTAATAAAGATAAGGATAATCCTTTATAATAAAAGAAGGAGCCAGGCAGCAGCTTTTCCCACTTGGTTGTGGAAACGCAACCTAGTCTGTCTGTGTTTATCTGGCAAAGTTTATCTTGTGAAGTGTTAATATAAAGAAACCATGGTAATGTTTTCTTTATATAGAGAGTTCTGATGAAGTAAAATTCACATTTAAATCCACATAGTATGTAACCTCTGGCCTCAGACTCCCCATCAAGCCCTTTAACAGGCACCTCAGAAAGTCACATGACCAGAAACAACATGAAAACACAAAATGACAACTGACAATAAGGAGCTCGAACACAACAATGGAGCAGCTGAAGGTGTTGACCTCCTTGCTGCCACGGTGACCGTACAAGACATTTCACCACTGTTTTTTGGTTGAATCACAGCAGACCTGCAGTGAAGAAGATGGTCTGTGGATTCTGCCACGGTTTGTTTGTGGTGCAGTTATCTGCTGTGAGCCAGAACAAGGAACACACAATGGAGCAGCTTGAGTTGTTGAACTAACACTGGATCTTCCTCCTGTTCTTGCTCTTGCTCCGTGCAAATCTGCCCAATAAAAATGCACACATGGGTGGTAGTGATGCTCCAGACTCCACAGACAAGATACCTTGTCACCTGGAAACCTCCAGACATTTGTTCCTGTTTGGTCTGTGGTACGGCATGTCGCTTTAACGCAGTCTCTACTTCTCTCTCTGAATCTTTTATCCCACCTACCTGAGCTCGAAGGGACAGATGTGGAGGTGGTGCTCTTTCATTTTCCGCTCCCACGGCTCTTTTTGAAGAAGGCAGCCTGTCTCTCTTCCAGCTGCATATTAAAAGTGTAGGAGAAACCAGAGGAATGATGTGCATTCTGCACCAGCCGCAGTAGATGGAGAGCACAAGTGTGTTGTGCACACGTAGGCGGGTGTGTCGACGACTCCCCTGAAGGTATCACAAGCATCGGTGGTACTGTGGTTGTACAGCACAACAAGGGGGTCAGACGAGAGATTACACTTGGCTCATTTGAAGTTTAGTTCTGTATTTAACTCTTTACACCCCCCCTCTCTCTGTCATTCTCTTATAGAGTGGCCAAGTGCTGTCCTTCAGTGTTTCCCCTTCCCTCCATTTTGTGTCCCCATTTGTTCCTCGGTAAGTACATTCCTTCATATAGTCGCATGATTTTTCTAGTCAAGACGTGACTGCATGGATTTTTTCATTACCATCAATGGGTGAGAAGAGAGGGGGCTGTAGGACTGTTCCGTTCTACAGGACATGAACTGAAGTGGTATGGCTGTGACTGCATTCACTATCCTAAGTGAGTGTGTGTGAATTAGTCTGTATGAGCATGTATATGTAGGTACCATACCAGGGATCCACAGTAACTCTATGTAACTGAGTTGTCTTAAAGTATAAAAAGTAAACACCTTATGAAAAAAAACATTAACAGAAAGCAACATATTCCAGCAGGTTAACACACATAAATAATCTGACACACACAAAAAGGAGGCTTTCCTGTGGATTGTCCCTCTTCTGGGCAGCCCCGTGGCTGGCGTCACATGACCGTGGGATGTGATCATAGGGGTCACAGCAGACTTATAGTCCATTAAATGTGGCAGGCAAAGCATCTCCGGTAGGACGCTAGACGTGGATCGCAACGTGCTCTGAAAACTGTACACGATGCGGGAGCACACAGACAATGTCTGCTGGAAACTGTCGTCGGTATTCATTCAAAATTGAGGATCCCTCTCCATACTTGAGTCTTGACCAGGCCTGAATTGTTACAGCAGTGCAGAGATGACACACTATGGGTCAGTGAAATACCCAAAATAAGAAGGTTAAGTAAGAGTTCTGCATCTACTGTTTCTGGTCTGCAGTCTTCAGCGAATGAATGTAAGTCATTGTCCTTGGATGTGATATGTGAAATATGTGAGTGTGAGTGAGTGTTAGACAGTGACCAGGACTGTCAATAGCAAATATGTGTTCTCTGGTAAACCCCCAAGGGGTTTTGGGCTGGGGCAGCTACTGAGTCTCTATTTTAATATAAATAGACACTGGGATCCCTTTCCAAAGTAAAAAGGGTCGTGTGTGTGTGTGTGTGTGTGTGTGTGTGTGTGTGTGTGTGTGTTCATCTGCATAACATCGCTGAAGGCAGGCAAGCTAAAGGCTATTAATGGCCAGGGGGTTGCCATGGCGACCACAGTGGTGTCAGGGAAGAGCAACATCTGTGGAGTGTTTGTCTTTTTTCCTCTTTGCTGTCTCAGCCTCTCTGTTCCCAGACAGACTGATGCTGGTTGAGGTTCCACAGGACTGACACACAACATCCACGCTTACATCTTTTTTTTTTAATTTTTCAAACCTTGGCAATCACAAAACTCTGCAAGCAGAAAATACTTTAAAAGTCTTGAGCAACAGCTCAGCTGCCTGTCCTCAGAGAAGTCCCCAGGCGGTGTCAGTCAGTCTGCAGGGATTCATGGGCTTTTTTCACTGGGTTACCACCAGTGGAAAGCTCCTGGTCTGGGGAAGCGTTTGACCCCTGCTCCATCTCTGCACAGCTCTCCTCTCTATATGGACATGTTCTATTTCTACAGCTCCTTTCTCCTGGCTGCCTTATCAGCAGCTCAGCTGGGCATACATTCTCATTTAATAGCTACTTATTTGGGCAATAGGAGAAATCCCTTTATATTTAAGGCGCTTTGTACTTGTTCCCCCTCTTCTGCCTAGTTTTTAATCTCAAACTCTGGAGCCCTCAGTCTTTTCTCGTCCTGGGCTTTCCCTTGAATTCCTGTGTCCTCTCCCCTGAGACGGACAGGAGAATGGGTGGGCATTAGTTTGCCACTTCAGATGTGATGAATTGAGTTCCTTTTGTTGGGTGTTATTTCACTTTAAAACTTTAATCCCCTCAAGCTCCCTATGGTGCTGCTTTGCATCGGCCTCCACAGTCAGGTTTGAATGTTTGCTGTTCAGGAAGATGGAGTTCATCTCTGGGAAAAATCGAATCCTTCTTAAATTAAATTCTGGTGCTCCTCAATGTGTGTGCGCGCGTGTGTGTATGTGTGAGTGTGTGTGTGCCTTTTGTATTTCTGACCATGTTTGGGCAAATTTGTCCCAGAACATCCCTCCACAGGCCACTGTAGTTGGGCAAACTCAACCTTTGACCTCCTAATCTTCTCTAAATGAGACCATCACACACACTCACACACACACACACAGCAGACTACTGCACAGAGTTCTGTGATGTAACATAGTAATTTGGGAATAATTTGGTATTTTCCCCTCTGTAGGCATCTCAGCCCAAAGACCAGTTACCTAACATCTCTGTCCAAATTAACAGGCTCCTGCAGATTGTCCTGCTACCACCTTTCTCACTTTTGAGTGAACCATCCATCCATTTGTGCCAAGATTAGAATAATCCTCGGTTTATATGTATGAGTTATGTGGTAGTCGTCTCTCTGTCCTCACATGCCAGCAGAAGATTACATTGTACTATGGATGTCAAATTGCCATCTTTGCTCTCTCACACTGTTCACTAGTTACTCAGCTGTGGATCAACACAGGAGAACAAATCATGTGGTTTGGAGAGAATGTATGAATTGACAAAAGCTGCTTTACTGTTGCTCCCTGAATTCTGACCAAAACTGAACTTTGGCCACATTGTGGTCACAGTTTGACTTACACCAAATCCCCTCTGAAATAGTGCCTTCCATGTGATGACTGATTTAACGGATTAAAATGCTGTATGCGCTTGCCATACTTGTAAACAGGTAATCGTGTCACAGAGAGCTGTATCATAGCAGCAGGGCTGGAATATAGACTTTGCAGCTTCTTACTTCCAGGGAACTCCCTGACAAAATGCATTTTGAAACACACTTGAAGAAAACCACTCTACCCTAAATACCTCTGATTGCCGATGACCCAGGGACAGCCCCGCTCATGCCACCGTTCCTGTTTCCCTCAGAGTTCCCTCAGAGACGGACGTCATCACAATCCAAAATACTTTATTAGCCCCCAGAGGGAAATTTGCTGCCCTTAGGTCAACACACTCTCACACACAACCACACACATTAGATGGATGTGTGTGTGTCAGGTACTGCTCTATGTATTCACAATTCTGTGGGCACTTTTTGGCCATTTTAGTCATTGTCTGAACAACAGCCAGTTTCCATCATAGTCTTAATTATGTTAATTACGTTACTCAATGCGTGCCTGTGGTGATCCTCAGCTGAAAAAGGCAAAGAATAAGGTGGAAAATTTGGCATTTTGAGGGGGAAGAAAATTAATTCTGTCACTTCAGAAGACAAAAACTGTACAAAGAGCAGAAGATCTTCAGGTGTCCCTCAAATAAAGATCATGCACAGCTTGGCTTTATGTCATATTTCAGAAATTGCTGATGAGATTTTCATTGGCTGGTTAGCTGCAGCAGATTGGGTGCTCTGTAATAACTTGCTCCTGCTCATGCACCTACAATGAGCCTGGTCACAGGGCCTAATGACAGTTGAAACACATTTGCTAATGTGTCTAGGACTGAAACCAACTGGTCTGGAACAGTTGGACTGCTCTGTCACTTGTCGGTGTTGATAATCTGGTTCCAGGGCTAAGTGGCCTCAGAAAAACACACTTGAACACACAGGAACTTGAGGAAATCAAGTAAAATAACCATACACACACCTGGCAATCACTCAACAGTCTTTGAGAGAAACACATTTGTATTTAAACTGATAAACAGAATGAAATAAGCTGTCAGAGATGCGACGAGCTTCGCTCCTCCTCTCAAACAGCCTCCTGCGCCGTGTACTAGGTTTTTACTGCAGAGCAAAAATTAGCGTGCTACATTAGCTTGAACCCAGGGAGGTGTGACAGCCAGAGACCTCACAGAGGTGATAAGGTGATACGCAGCCACACAGGATCTCCATCCTTGTTCAACTAAGTACATGTTTACTCAGCCACCACCCTGCTCCTCAGCGCCTAAATGAAATGAAAACACGTGCAGGCGATAGCGCCATCGATTTCACTAACTGCTGTTTGCTGTGAGAGCTCAGGTCTTATTGCCGTTATAAAAACACAGTATTCCAATGCTGAGGGCTCCTATTCACTAAGACTTTTTTTTCCTGTTGTATGGCGTTGCTCCATGGGTAAGAGCTGCTGTGTGTGTGTGTGTGGGTGAAAGTCCGGAGAAACCAAACCTGTGTGCTGTGGGCTTTATCTGACTCAGCATCTGATCTAATTTATAGTAATGCAATTGAACACCACCAGAATCTTCTAGTCTGTCTGATCTTAATTGAATGTCATCTCAAACTGTTGGGAGGTTTGCTTTCAGGACAAACGTGTGCGTTCTTTTATGCTCAGTGTATCCTGGTGGCGGGTGCCTGAGGTGATAACAAGCCAGTTTGCCAGGTGTCGTCATCTCTCTCCGATCTGGAAACTACTCTCCAAGTAACAAGCACCTTTATCACAGTATAGACCAAAAAGCATATGTACAATTTTGCCAACTGTTAGATTTATTTCGATTTCTCTCCTGATACATTTGCTCATCGTATGTGCAGATGGGAATGTCTCAGCGTGGACTATTGTTAGATTAACATGTTTCACATCTCATCATCATCTTAACACATTGCTCCGCCTTGCTTCTGCTGTTGTCACCTACAGGGTGTTTTTTTACCACTCATGTAGAGAGTCGGTGTCTGTGAGCTGAGAGATGTGTGTCCTCAGATGGCTTCAGCCTCTCGGGCTTCTCTGACCTGAATAGTCAGGAGGATGATTGATGGTACTGTCGAAGGAAGGGCGCATTAAGAAACGGTTTAGGAAGTCTACATCAACAACTTTCTCTGTCTTTTTAGCAGGCGGGCAGTGTAAAGCTGCTTGCTAGAACTTATTTCAGACGTAAGTCTGTATGGCTGTGCTGTCCTTGTAAAATTCTTGTAATATCATTGTCGGACACTCTGGACGAACAGTGAAGGGAAACGGACAGTAGGACATGATGAGAGTAGAAAACACAATGATACATTGCTGCACATGGTAAGCAGGTGAGAGGATAAGCAGCATGTCGCTACCTATATTCATATCCCAACACATGATCCTTTACTTCACTATCACATGCTGCACATTATGTCTTCATGGCGTTCATCCTCCTACTTAAGCAATAATTAGTATGCAATTACCAGCAGAGTGTTTGAAAAGTTTCCCTTTAATTTCAGAAAAAGTTACGGTGGTGCGTGCATGTGCGTGTGCTGAACCACTGCTCATTATCATCGCTGAAGTTGTTTCTGCCATCTGAATGCAATTAGAGACTCTTCTTTTCACCTCCTCCTGAATGTCATGGAAACAGCTGGTGACTGTGGCATTCCTCTAAACCAAGGAGTTATGAGAAAAGCATAATGTGTGACATTTACATTAGAAGAGGCAGTCATAGTCTTTGGATTGTAGGAGAAAGGCACAGATCAGTTGAGCCACTGACAGACAAAAAAACAATGGACTTATAGGAGTATTGCTGCAGTATTACATGCTTTTTCAGCATGCTCATGAGCAGAATGGGTCCAATTTCAGACGTGTGAAACTGTCTGCTTTCGTCTCCCAGTCCAGACATGCTGGAGACGTTATTGTAGCCACATATTCAGAATGAACGGAGGGAGACTCCACTTCCCTGGTGTTTTGTTCACTTTAAAAGTACTTATTTACCTTGTCATTCACTGACGCTGTAAAAGCCACCGGTGAACCCGTCAGGCTGCACAGTTTTCATGGCAAAGATAACAAATCCAGAATATATTGTGTATTTACAGCAATATATCAAACACATTAGTCCAGTCTGCACCGGAAACCTGTCGTTTTCTTTGAAATCAGGCCATACATGGTCAAATAATGAGCTGCTGCAAAATGAAATTACTGCATGAAGCCCGTCATGTACGGGACATTTCTCTTGAACTCTTAATCCAAACAACTCTTTGACATTTTGTCTGACACTGATCAAAATATACAGTATTTTTCCTGCGTCTCAGGTTAAAGGAAAATGTTTGGAATTTAAATTCTTCTAGTACTTTTCATAAGTCACTGGTGTTACATTCAGCTACCTAGTCGGATCAAATCAGGCCTCTGTTAAATCAGTTAAAGCTCTATTATGTCTTATTATTTTACTGTTGGAAGGGGAACTTACTTAACACCTCTTATGTCTTAACAGGAGCTTTGAGTATTGTGTGACATGTTCCTCTGTGTTCACTAAGTCAACCCTTCCAACTGCTGACTGACTGATAGCTGAGGCCTAATTTTAGTTTATGAGGTGTGGGACCGCTGGGTGTTACCCTGGCTGCCATCTTAGATGAGGAGGGAGCCTCGCGGGGTTCCTCTCTGTCGTAATTATCTCATTGTCAGGGGTTAAGCAGGGGGCTCGGACCTTACTCGCCTCTTCCCATTTCCCTCAGCTCCTCACGTGCACACTTCACACGTTCAGGAGCTCAGAGGCCTGATGTGCATGCTGGCGTGGCCTTACAGAACCTCTAGGAGCCGAGCTGCTATTGGACAGGTTTCAGCCCACCGAGGAAGGTGTTATCTAATGCATTCTGTTGAGAGTGGCAAGATCTAGGCTAACGTCAGACAGGACAGCACAACCCAATTAGTCCAAATTAGACATGTGATTTCTCTTTTTTCCCTTATCAAAATCGTGGAGCACACATCTCATTTGGTTTTGTTTTATTGAACTGCAGTTTGGATGCGTAGCAGCCTATTGACAGTGGCTCGAGTTGTGTGTTTGGCGCCCTGCTTGGCTCCAGTTATTAATCACCACAGTAGGTGTGCATCTGTGTTTTTGTTCCTCTGACAGGATGTGTGTGCGTCTGTGTTCTCGTCCCCCGGTACAGCACCACAGATGGTAGAATTAGTTTTTTCTACATCACTGGGCGTATTGATCTGTCTTGGAAGCTATATCCCCTTTGAGAGATGTAATATATCACACCTTAACTTTTGTTTGAGGGCCACAAATTGCCTTGAGTTTGACATTTTAGTGTCTGCCATCTTGTTTTTGAGGACCAGACGATGAAATATTGCCAGCTTTGTTGAAGGACTGTAGTTTATACACAAAATGAACCTGGTGCTGCTTTGACGGAAGATGAAAACTGGTCATTGTCACCATAAATTCAGTCGCACAGGGTTCCCTGAGGTAAGAAGGGTCATTACCTCAGAGCATGTGCTTGTAGATCTTGTACAGCTTGTACAACAACAAAATAATTCATCAGCAAATGCTGAAAATCAATTACCTTAAAAGGGGAAGTGTTCGGTTTGGGTTTCGAGGTGCTCAGGCATTCTGGTCCAGTTCTGTGGAAATACTGTAGTTTTAAATACTGACAGTCATCTGGAAGAATTCTGAAGAAGTTGAAGTTGTAACATCAGCTGAGAACAGCTGATGTTACAAGCTGGGAGCAGCATCCTTTATCAGTGTAGACAGTTAAAAGCAGGAATGTTCAGTGTATTAACAGTGTTTGGCTATTTAGGATAAATGATTTATATTGCACAGATGTGAACAGCAGCAGTGACAGCAGCAGATGTTTGCCTATAAACATGAGCCACATACAGTGTGGTGTTGTCGAGGTTGTACCTTGTCTGTTTGCTACATTTAAAGCAGACCCCCCTCCGACACACAGACTCTCTCTTCCACTCACCACTGTCTCCCAACCTCTCCCATCAGCCCATGACTCACAGCTGTTTCACTGATTACTCTCATCCTGCCCACCCTCATCTGTCCATCCCATCTCTCATATATATCTTTGCTTTTATTCTCTCTTACCTCACATTCACCTTTCTTTCTCATTTCCAAATATTTACTCTCTGTTCATCATTCTGGCTGTGTGTATGTGTATATAGTGTATGTATGTGTGTATATATATATACACACACACACACACACATACACACACACACACATCCCTGGAGACAAATCCAATTTGGAATGTCTTCAGAAACAATTATTCAGATTTTTTTCTCTACAGTACTCATTAAGTCTCAGTGAAAATTGATGCATTCATTTGAATTTTCCCAATGCATGTATTGTGCAAGCGGTGTATTGCAACAGTAGGGGTTGAAATACATAGAGGTGCACAAATGAAGATCAGTACAACCCTTTAGAATCGCTGCAATGACAGTCCTCCAGCATTAAATAGCTGCTGGATGTAGGTCTGACAGGAACACAATGAGAGAGTCAACAGCTGGAAACAGCTTCATAAAGAAACAGCTTCACGTTAAACTCAGTAATTCCCAATAAAAATGGAGGACTCTGTGTTGGGCTGAAATGCCTCCTAATCCCATTTTGCTGATGAGTATTCCCATAATGACTTAACACCAGCAGAGCTCTCATACTATACATAGTCCGTCACGTTCGCGCTCTCTCTCTCTCTCCATTTTCACTGACACGTTTGAGACTGACGTAAGTAGAGCCTATATTTGGGTGGTGTCACCGACAAGCTAACAGTTTCCTGTCAGGAGCCCCCCCCCCACCACACACACACACACACACACACACACTCTCTCTGTGAGCTGGAGTCTTACATGGCGATACACGTGCACGGGTATCACATGAATCCAGGCAGAGTGTTCTGCTCCATCTGTGACAAAAAACTACCTGAACTGTGTCATGGAAAAGCACCCTGACTGAACAGACACTACTTTTGTTGTCATAGTTTCATATATACACATAAATAAAATTTAAAACAAAAACAAAGTGTGTACAAACTGAATCTTGACGAAAAGTGGTGTGTCCATACCCCCACTGCCTCCCTAAATCGGCACCTATATGTGGCCAATGAGAGAATTGTAGATTGCAGCTGAACAGTGTGCAACGATCCAAAAGTAAAAGTCTGATGGCTTCTTTCTTAGGACGGACATCCCAGAGGTTGTTTGAATGGATGAAACCCTAAGTTCACCACCAGTGATGCATCCAGTGATTCTACACAGTGATATTGTGTCCTGTCTACTTTTGATTTTTTGTTTCTCTCTGTTCTCTGTCTCAGGTCCTTTGAGCAGCCATGACGAAGTCATACGAGTTCAACTGGCAGAAGCACCTGCCTGAGTTCATGCAGGAAGGTGCCTCCTTCGACAGGTTTGACGAGGTAAAAGTGATGCCTTTCTCAGTTGTGTGTACAAAAAAAAATCCTTTAAGATATTTATGCCACGCCTTTTTAAGGACATTTAACATCCTTATGAGGCAATGAAATCTAAGCCTACACACATTTGCCAGTAACACTGTTGACACCAGCATTGATCACATGCGCTGTCTTATTATCATCCTTCAACCTAATGGCCTTCCCCTGATCCGTCATTAGTGTGGAGACACACACACACACACACACACACATACACACACACACCAACCAGAGCGAGCAGAGGCGTCTCCTTTCTAACCTGATGCGTCACTGTTTCAGTCAGAACTTTACATTGTAGACAAGCTCCATTAATCAAGCTCATTAAGGGGCTCCAGACTGGAGACTGTTAGTCTGCCACACATCCAGCGAGGGTCATCGCCAGTAGGCTGGAATTATTATCTGTGTGTCATTTTCATGAATGGGTGTGTTCCATTTTCTTTCTTTATTACTCATTCATTTTCAGTGTGAATACAGTGAGTACAGTGGAAGTCCATGTCTTGACAGCTGCAAGGAGGACACCTTTGTTGTTTGTCTTGACAACTGATGTACATTCAAACAACACAACTGAGACTATTTATTCAACAGAGTCCGATGCTGACATATTATTTACGTGTGTGCACACATCTTTGATGTGTATTTCATACTGTCTCTGGCGGACTTAATCAGGACAGAAAGCTGGGACATTGGCAGAGCAAAACACAAAGTGTGTCACATCGAGACGAACACACATACACACATACTCTCTCTCTCATGCACATCAGGAAATCCCCTCAGTCCTCCGCGCCGTTTACACGGCCATCAGTGGGGGCCGGAGTGGATCCTCTACGAGAAAAAATCAGAAGAAAAAAAAAAAAACATCATCAGACGTACAACCATGTCAGTGTGAGCCATGAAAGTGGGCCGACGAGCCTCTGAAGAAAGTCCTCTGTGCCACTGCTGTGATTTCCAGCCAGGCAAACACAGGACGGGTTCACTGGCCACAATGTCAGTGGTTCCCTCCATGACTGATAAGATTTTTGCTTTTTCTCATCAAGAAAGGGAGGTGGGACAAATTGTAGACGGGTGCTGGCACATTCACCAAGGTCCATGTGGAATAACAAAAACACTAAAATAACGCCAACTTGCCTCAGTCACGTCTCTGTCTCGTGACTGGTTTTCGTCAGTACCCTACATCAGTTATTTCACCTGCCATAACAGGACACAAGTGCATCTAATCCCCTCCACCTCCATGTGCTGGCTGGTGTGTGTTAACCAAGCAAGATAGCCCAAAAATACAAATACTATCATGTGCAAGGCTGGGAGGATGATAAGCCCCACCCACAGACAGTGCTGCCTCCCCTGCTGATTTGTAGAAACCGATTTCTGTTTTTGAAGACCCATGCTCAAGATGCTGCATTTAAAGGAAGGGTGGAGCTGAGGGGTGACGCACTGTTTACTGATACACCACCAGTGTGTATTCAGTCCAGAGGTGCTTTGATTAATACCCACTGTCCACGTAAACAGAGATCTTTATTTTCTCCTCAATCACATTTTTATCGACAGTAGTAGTAGTACCGTCACCATGTTACAGCGCTCTTCCTACTCCCTATCTGTGTGTGTGTGTGTGATGAATGTGTTGGTGGTAAATAGAAAGCCTGCAGGGGACATCTGCATTGAGTAAAGTGACGTGTGCCAAATTCAGCCCACGCACACACACACACACACAAATATGCTAAACAGCATGGATTTTTCCAGCAAAACATTCTCCCCTGACTGAAACCCCATTGAGTGACAGATGGTAGGGAAAGGTAATAGGTGTGTGTGTGTGTGTGTGTGTGTGTGTGTGTGTGTGTGTGTGTGTGTGTGTGTGTGTGTGTGTGTGTGTGTGTGTGTGTGTGTGTGTGTGTGTGTGTGTGTGTGTGTGTGTGTGTGTGTGTGTGTGTGTGTGTGTGTGTGTGTTATATATATATATATATATATATATATATATATATATATATATATATATATATATATATATATATATATACACAC
>CAAKHB010001448.1:663182-673936 GCA_901007665.1 Aeoliscus strigatus
GTTGCAGGCTAAACACTGTGTGTGTGTGTGTGTGTGTGTGTGTGTGTGTGTGTGTGTGTGTGTGTGTGTGTGTGTGTGTGTGTGTGTGTGTGTGTGTGTGTGTGTGTGTTATATATATATATATATATATATATGCACTATATATATACACACACATGCATCTCAAAATATTTTGAGATTTCATGGAAACCCTCAGTCTCAGGTAAAACAGTAAAACAGTGTAATGAATATAAAATATATGAATGTACCAGTTTTTTGTCGATCAGCCAAAGGTGTGTGTTGTCTCAGCGATTGGAAATCAATCACTTAAGATGTGAGTGTTGTTTTGTTTCCTCACATTGACGGTGAACAGCAGGTCAGAGGAAGGTGACGTCTCAACTCAGATCTATTGTCTCCTGAATAAATGAGAATTTTCTGGAATACCTTCAACTCAGCTCCTCAGACAGCAGTCGAGCTCTCGTATGCTGGCATCACTTAGTGTATCAGGAGAAACAGATCAGAGGTGAATCTGTAAGTTGATTGATTTCTGATGAGGAAAAAGAAAACCCTGATGGGAAGTGGAACGTTTCAACACTAAATATAAAGAGGGATTTGCTTGAATAAATAATGTGAAGGTTTATTTCAAGCGAAACATTAGGATCCTTGCTGATTGTTCTTTTGTTTGTGGAAAGACCCAATGAAACCCCAGCTTCAGAAGACCAACACTCATCCTTTTTTCCTATGGGTGAATGACATCACTTGTACTTTAAGTGAAGAAGAAACTGTTAAACTACAGGATCAAGACTTTTAGTCTTCATGCTGGTTTCGGATGACACAGTAAATCTTATTGTTCGCGCGCTCCATGCTGTTGTTGCTACATCGACTTAAAGTGACCCAGCAGTCATTTTCTATTCTGTTTCACTTCTCTTGTGTTTTATAATGTGTGTGTGCGTCTTCTGAAGTGAGCTACAGCTGCATCTGTTAGTCTGCTGGTTGGCTGCGTAATGTCTTCCAGGGTCAAATAAAAGTTCCTGATTGATGAAGCCTGTGCTCTTACAGAAAACTGTGTTTCTCCTCTTCAGGACCCGTATATCTTTGAGCCCAATTGTCAGATGAAAGTGGATGAATATGGGTTTTTTATCACCTGGAAGACTGAAGGAAAGGTACGACCTCCACCTTTGTACTCTCCTTTGTGCCAATGCGGTAAAAACATTCCATATTTTAATCTTTTATGTATTCACTTATCTAGGAAACCATCTACAGGACAACATGGATTTGTACCCAGAGTGCACCGGCTAAAAACTAAAGTAAACTAAAACAACTTGTAGCAAAGACATCTGCAGTATCAAAAAATAAATGTACTATTTGAAAGCCTCTAATCTTAATTCCATATACATGTGTTCAAATGTGTGTATACCCTTCATTTACATGACGAGTCAACATCTGTTTTCCACAGATTACATCACCCTCAAAATATGTTCTATGTACATGTAATAAATAGAACAGCAGGCTGATGTCGTAAACGTATGGAAACAGAAATGTTGACCGCTGATGCCATCGTATTTGCCGTTAAGCTGATAGCAGACAATAAGGCAGATCACAGCTGATGCGATTTTTGGACAATAAATCCCTTCCTCGTGCACAGGAATCCTTTTTATAATAGGGACAAATGCCACTCAACTGCAGCAAGCCTCCCTCTAGTGTTTGTGCTCAAGTATGACATCCCAACAAACATCCTGTGGCCCCTCTGGACAAACTCTCTCCTATTTTTTCACATGTGTGATGGGTTTAACTAGCGACCGTGTTTAGCAACCGTGTTTAGTAAAAGTCTATGAAAGTGTGAATCTTTAAAAGTATGAAAATTGATTGCATCAAGAAGCATTCATTATTTGTGTAAACTTCCTTCTTTAAACCTTGACAGCAGACGAAAAATCAGCATCCATCCATCCGTTTATACCAGCTTACTTGGTGTTTTGACGCACAGCGCTGGAGAACGGGGTCTTCTAACTGTACAACTGATCCGATGAGCGTTCAAATGATCAGGTTATCTAATTACGAAGGCAGTGGGGGTGTGTGTTCGGCACTGGCAACTTGATTAAGTTGAAGTCGAGGAGGTGCTGCTTGTATCTGGGTCATAATGACCTGGACGGATTGTTGGTAGAAATGATCACATCAGCCTCCTCACCCTCTGTCTCCCTTTCCTGTGCGTCTCTCCTGCAGGAAGGACAGGTTCTTGAGTGCTCCCTCATCAACAGCATCCGCGTTGGTGCCGTCCCACGGGTGAGACACCGTTTCCTAACTTCTGCCTCCCCAACATCTTTGTCTGCTCCACCTGACATTCAGACTCATACAGGGCTGGGTGATATGGACCAAGAGTCATATCCCGATATGTTTAAGCTGAATACTGATAAACAATATATATCCCGATATTTTTTCCACAAAGTGAGCGCAGTGAACGTTCACTTAACGTCAAAGCCTGATGACATGTCAGAAGTAGTTTTATTGAAACCGGCTGTTTCAGTAAACAGTTGCCAAATCAAACGAATAAATAATAAACCGGTTTCTTCACCTGACTTAAATAAATGCTCAACTGTTCAAATTATAGAGTGCAAACATAAATACTGTATACCAGGAGTACCCTTTTTGAAATCAATGCTTCGTTAGGTGCATATTTAAAAAAGAACTAGCCTTTCAAATAAAATGTATATTTATAAGAGAAAAGTATTGTATCAACATTTTTTTTCTGTTTTTTTTGTGTTTCCACGGGTGATATAACTGGTCATAGAACCTGGTACTTTTTTAGTGCACCATACATCAATGGCTGTCCTCTGATTGGTCACCGCAGACAGAGGGCCGTCCTCTGATTGGTCACCACATACAGAGGGCCGTCCAAAACGCTACCTTTGCAGGAGTCTACCAGCAGGACGACCAGCGATTGCAATTCAGTTCGTAATTCCTTGTTGTGTTCTCATTGAACGCGACTAATGTGCGCACACAGCACAGAGGGTTCTGTGTTTTCGTCTGGTTAGAACAGAGCCGGACATAGTGAACTGCAAAACGGAGCGGAGTTCTGTGTCTGATAAGTCGAGTTCTCACGCTTGAGCTTCTCTTTTGAACACCAGGTTACTTCAAGAACATGAAATATTCAACTCATCCATATTCATTCAACCCCAGCTGGGTGTAGCCACGGGCTGTTTCTGATACTCCGATGCTTTTCACTCTGGAATGAAAAGCTGACTTACAAGACATCTGTCTGTGTCAGAGTTACTTATTCTGTAACAGGAAACTGCGTGTACTCGGCCTCTGGCTGTAGTGACTGTATAGTCAGATACACAGATTTGTCTGCATGCAAATTATCATCATTCATTGTGCAGTTGAGCCCTGACAAAGACAGATTACACTGATCCTCATGCAGACTGAAGAAGAAGAATGAAAAACCTGCCGAGTCACTCAAAGGCATCATGTTGTGTACACAGCCACCACCTTGGTTGTATTTGCATCAGCAGCCGTCAGTCTGTTTGTGTCCTCGGTGAGGACGTGTACACATGTGCGAGGGCACGTACGCAGATACAGGCGCCTGATAGCAGCTCCTCCTGTTTGTTCTAACAATGTGTGCTGTTCTGTCAGCAGTTGAGTGGGGAGGGATGGTGGTGTGTGTGTTGGGGTGGGGGTGGGGGGGTTCTCCTCAGGGGCTAACGCTTTTACACAAGCCCAGAGAGATGCTTCAGATAATGCAATAACGGAAAGATGAATGGCGCTGGACGAGGGCTGTTTGGCCGAGGTTTTAAACCGGCAGAGCCTGTTGCTGTTAATCCGATCATGTAACAGAACCACGTTACGGTCGTCAACGGCGACGCAGTCGATTCTGACAGGAGGGAGGAGTCCCACTGAAGAAGGTTTGTCGTTGTCAGGACACGGTTTTACTCAGCCACAGTCGTCCACACTTTTCTCCTCGTACCACAACAAACTGAAAAAAATACTCATCAGTTTTCTTGAATTCAGGTATACTGATAAACTGAACATCTGAAACTTTGAAGACTCTTGCTGTGATTTCTCTCAGTATACGTAAACATCAAATTGAAAGCTTCCTCCTGGAGTGGACCTCAGGGGTGTAGGTTGTGGCATTATTTACACCTGAAGATGTCTGTGTGGTCGTTGTCACATCTTTTTACCTCCTAACTATTTTATTTCCTGTCTTTCCCAGGACCCAAAGATCCTGTCCTCATTCGAGGCTATGGGAAAGAATGAGGCGGACTTGGAGGGCTGCATCATCTGCATCTGCAGCGGCACAGACCTGGTCAACCTCAGCTTCATGTTCATGGTGGCAGAGAACCCAGACATCGCCAGGGTAAATGCATGCATGAGTGCTTCAGCCTGAGTTTCTGACGCAGGGTTAAAAACGACATGGTGCTCTGTGGTGGAGTGCAGGCCTTGAGAATAAATGTGATCATTTTTTACGTTGGAAGAGAGCTGTGGCACACGCTGCTTTCTATATGGATTTTGGATTGGATTAAACAAGGACAAGTCAGACCTTTACCTCTGTGTTTTGTGATGTGGCTTTCAAACAGTTATTCCTCCAGCCTCCACTCAGCTTCTAAGGAACTTCAGGAACGCATAAAGTTACATTGCTGTCCGAAACTTTCTGAGAATAAAGTAGGTGTAAGAGACCTTATGAAAGCCCCCAGCCCAGCTCCACCATTATTTGATTCGGAGTCTTCCAGGTGAGAAACTGCAGCACAGGTAGATTTGTCCTTGGTTCATTCTGTATAAATACAAGGAATGACTCATTTTCACCCTGACTCCATCTCCTGCCTACGCTCATGTTTCTGCCGTCAATTTCTTTTGTCTTGCTCCCTGCAGTCTCTCTGGTATCAGACGATATTTGACCCATTCATGTTCATAACCAATAGATGAATCCGGTAAGCACACGTACCACAGCAGTGGGCTGACTCTAATTTCAGCTGATAGCTGCCACTGCCTTTACACCCAAGAGTTTGACTACTTGCTTGGTTAAATCGTATGTGTGTGATCCATCAGGTTGATCCAGTAGGAGGATGTTGTCTTGACCCTTGACCCTATCTTGTTGTTAGACCTAAGGTCCAGGTTATGTTTTATCTACGTGCTGTGGGAGGGAACCACACTGCAGCTGAAGTCACTGTGGTCAAATGTGAATCATCAGGGTCAAACATGTACAACTTTCATGACCCACAGGTGGGTCAACGACTCACATGAGACCTCAATGGCTGCTCGCGACCCCAAAGGAGGTGAAAGGACTTGTTAAGAAGCCTTAAAGACGTGCAGAGTCATGTCTTCAAGAGCCTCCACGAAGATGATTACGTGTATACTAGATCTGCGTAAAATAAAAATATAAACACTGGCAGCTCCCATCTAAAGGACACCTGAAGGACCCTCTGTTCGCCGGCATGCAGCCCAAAGCTGTAGCAGTAATTGAAAGACACAAACCGAGACAAAGAACTCTCATAAGACAGAGTAACATCTCTCAGCCTGCAGGTCGTCGAATGGACAGCTCAATCAGTCCTGGGCAGATAAAACGCCAGCAGTTCTTGATGCAAGACGGGAAAGATGAATGTTACTAAAGTAGCCTGCAGAGAGAACTGCTGTTTGATATTGATGAAAAAAAAACGACTGAACAATGTTTCAGTGTGTGTTCTTGAACGTCACTCGTCACTGTCTGCCTGTGTGTGTGTGTGTGTGTGTGTGTGTGTGTGTGTGTGTTTGGCACCCTGGCGCTCCCCATGAGCGGGTGTTTTTGCGGTGATGACGGATGTTTGCCTGTGTAGTGTCTGCTGCCACAGGGCTGCCAGTGATATTCATGCAGCAGCCTTCAGCAGAGGAGCCTGGTGTTTGGAACACACACTCACACACGTACACCCACACTCAAACATCCGGGTACACACTTGTCCCTTGCAGGTTAGAACACACCATCCCTTTGCCTTACACACACACACACACACACCCCATGACACCATCACCACATCACAGCATGCAGGTAGCCCTAAGTAGCAGACCTTGGGACATGACAGTGTTATTTACATCAACAGGCCCACCCAGACACACACACACACTACCCCACTTCAACCGTTATCTTGCTTTATGTTGTATCACACTGTCAAGAATAATTTGCTACGTAATTGGAGGAGGGGGAGAAGGAAGTGGAGACGTTTTGGGGTCAAAATGTGGATGTGACCTTCTCCACCTTTCTTCTTTACTGTTCCGACGTGGACTCGCAGCAACTCGCCGTGTTCATTACAGTGTGTGATGTGTGTTCTTGAACGTCACTTGCCTGCCTCTGTGTGTGTGTGTGTGTGTGTGTGTGTGTCTGTGTGTCCGTGTGTCCGTGAATTC
Organism: Aeoliscus strigatus; assembly: GCA_901007665.1. Classification (NCBI taxonomy): domain Eukaryota; kingdom Metazoa; phylum Chordata; class Actinopteri; order Syngnathiformes; family Centriscidae; genus Aeoliscus; species Aeoliscus strigatus. The sequence continues at coordinate 669,528 of CAAKHB010001448.1, forward strand.
AGAGAGTTGTTTATTTGAGACTTGTTTATTTCCCCAAAAGGCTTCTCAACACAATGCACACCCACTTGGCTGCTGTGTGTGTACGAAGGGCCCATCGAGGTGTGTGTATGTGTGTGTCCTAAAAAAAGATCATGCCTGTTTGTTTTGCAGAAGTGGATCGAGGGTTTGAGGTCAGTCATTCACAACTTTAAGGCCAACAACGTGTGTCCCATGACCTGCCTGAAGAAACAGTGAGTGCCGCGCAGCCCGGTTTCTGTCCCACGACTGTAATCTGTCCATCAATCTCATCTGTGTTTCCTCTTCTCGTTCAGCTGGATGAGAATGTGCTTCCTGACCAACGTTAATGGGAAGATTCCTGTGCGGGGGTACGAGTGAACAGATGGGATGTTGGCTTTTATTTTCACTATCATTCACTCGTCGCCTTTTCTCAACCCTTCTCACTCTCGTTTTCAGCATTACACGAACATTTGCGTCAGGGAAGACGGAGAAGGGGATATTTCAGGCTCTGAAGGATCTGGGCCTTCCGAGTGGAAAGGTCAGATCGTATGCCGGTCAGATGCATCCTGTACTGTCGTGGCTGAAAGTCTCTCACGCTAATGTTTGTGTGTTTCCACAGAATGACGAGATTGAACATTCTGATTTCACTTTTGACATTTTCTACGCGTTAACACAGAAGATCTGCCCTCGCACAGACATAGAGGAACTTTTCAAAAAGATGTGAGTCTCCTTTTCATTCAAGCAGCCTGCGCTGATTTTCTTGTCGTAGAACTACTCCAGTTTAAAATGACTTACCCTTGCATTGCTTGGTGACCAAGTAGAGCGACTGTTACCGATATGCCCACAGCTACTGCATCTTGTTGTGAAAACCAGGACAAATGTTCCTGCGCCTGCCGTACTAACGTTGTCTGGACAGCCTAACCTGCTTCTACAGTTCAGCATTAATTATCTTCTACCTAATGACAGCATTTCAAAAACTTCCGAGTCATGGTTATCATGTTATTATGAAATGTGTGACACTTAAGTATGATCCCTGTAAAGTCTGAAGCTGTTCTGCTTTCTAAATTTAACAGACTGCCTGTGTGAATGACTGTGAGTGTGTCTATTTCAAGACGCATAACATTTTGTTTTGTTTTTTTCTAAATAATTCCTTTGCAGCAATGGGAGCAAAACTGATTATTTAACTGTAGACCAGTTAGTCAGCTTTCTGAATGAAGTAAGCTCTTTATCATTCATTAACTTCTCTGTGTATTTGGCTTGTCCCTCCCTGTGACCCCCTCCACCACCACACTGTTCCCCTCCCTCCCCTCCATCCATTTGGGTAGAAGTTGCCCTCTGGTCTGGACTGCTCAGCAGCCAACCTCCATTAAAACTCCATTACGGAGACGCACCGAATACTAAACTTCCAGTGAACCTGCAGGGGCAACTTCATCCGACTCCCCTCGTCTGCATGCCCGACCTCATCCCATTCCCCGTCTGCCGCGGCTTGCCTCCCTGTGTCTTTGATTGGTGTTGCCATGGCGAAAGGAGGGCAGACGTTTCCATCCTGGGCTTGTCTTGTTTCCTGCTGTGCGTGTATCGTGTGGCCACGCTCGTGTGTTTGGCTGAATACCTGCTGCCTCCCTCCGCCGTGCGCTCGTGCGTCAGCTGCCTCAAGGCCAATGTGCTGCTTCGCAAGTTTGGTTCAGACTGATTCCCGCCTGGTATCCTGAGAGTAGGTAGTGGCATTCTGAGGTTCTGATGCTGTTGTACCTGCCCCGTTACCCTGCTTCTCAGCGAACACGTAACCACTGCAGCTGTTAGTGTGGCTCACATCTTCCACCGCCATTTTTTTCATACATGCTGTTTAGAAATGAATCAAAAGCACCTACTTTGGCAGTTCAGTGTTATCTCAGACCTGAAAATTCTTTATGATGAACCGTGTTGGTTCTTTGTCTCATTGCATTATGTCGGCCTGCGTGTTGTGTCAATGCCAGATGTTTTTCGTACTTTTCTCTGTGACCCGGTCAGCCTGCATGTTCAAACAATAAGTGTGAGCGTGATGCCGCCTCTGTGTGTATGTGTGTGTGTGTGCTGCTTTCCCAGAACCAGCGTGACCCGCGGTTGAATGAGATCCTGTTCCCGTTCTATGACCCCAAGAGAGCCACTCAGATCATCGACAAATATGAGAGAGATGAAGAGCTGAAAAAGAAAGGTGGGAGATGCTTTACGTTGTACTGCCATCAGCCTGTGGAGCTCTGAAACTGCAGCATGTTGGTGCATCTCTCTGCTTAAAGGGACAACTATCTAGCACCTCAACATATTTATATAATGCTATTTACATTTAATCTGTCTTCCCCCATCAATTCATCTCCTTCTCTTTCTCAGGTCGTATGTCCAGCGACGGTTTCTGCAGATACCTGATGTCGGATGAGAACGCTCCTGTGTTCTTGGACCGGCTGGAGCTGTACCAGGAGATGGACCAGCCACTGGCTCACTATTTCATCAGCTCCTCCCACAACACGTACCTGACGGGTCGACAGTTTGGGGGAAAGTCCTCTGTGGAGATGTATCGACAGGTCCTGCTGTCGGGCTGCAGGTAGATACGTCTGTGAGGACGGAAGTTGTTCGCAGGCTGTGATTGAGCTTCACGTACGCTGATGCGCCTACATGTTTCTGTGCTTCCCCATATGTCAGATGTGTGGAGCTGGACTGCTGGGATGGGAAAGGAGAGGACCAGGAGCCCATCATCACTCACGGCAAGGCCATGTGCACTGACATCCTGTTCAAGGTGAACACACACGCACACAGCGAGTTCTCTTCTCTGTCCTGTCTTTTCTTGATGTGTGCCTGCCCCCTTGTGGTAATATTGTGACCGTGCATCCTCTAACTCTTGTCTGTCAACCTCCTGTAGGATGTAATCCAAGCCATCAAGGAGACGGCGTTCGTCACGTCAGACTACCCTGTTATTTTGTCCTTTGAGAACCATTGCAGGTACTGTAGTCTGACGACTTACTGCCTGAGTGAACACGTGACGTGCTGTGTGAACAAAGCCAACTGTGTGTGTTAACAGTAAACCACAACAGTACAAGATGGCCAGGTATTGTGAGGAGATCTTTGGTGACTTCCTGCTCAAACAGTCTCTGGAGAACTTTCCGGTGAACACTCTCCTCCTCATCCACTGTAGTTCTTTATTACAACATTCTGGTAGTTTTACATCTTAAAATGTGTGGCGGTTTTTCTTTGACAGATTGAATCTGGGCGCCCTCTGCCCTCTCCGAATGACCTCAAACGCAAAATCCTCATCAAAAACAAACGCTTGAAACCTGAAGTTGAACAGAGTACGTAGACAAACTGTTAAAACAGATCAAATCTGTTGTCAGAGTCCCGTCTGTTGTGCAATGTATGTGTGTTTGTGTGTCGTACAGAGCAGCTAGAGGCCTTTAAGAAACACATGGAGGCAGGAGAAACCAACACCCCTGCAATCATTATGGGAGAAGAGAATGAAGAGGACACAGAGAACGGTCAGTCAAGATTTAAAGCATGTGTGAACAGACAATCACAGAATTTCTCTTGTCATTCAAGCACATTGGAAGGGATTAGATATCAGAATATCAGATATTAGAATCAAATCCAAATACGCACGCAAGAAAGCATGATGTGCCGGCTGTCGTACAATCGAGTCACAAATCCATTATTCATGCAGGAGAGAAAGAGCCCGAAGATAAGGACGCTAACTCCGAAGCCCCCAGCAGTGTGTCCGAGGCAACCAGTGACAAAGAGACCAACGCTGTCAGCTCGGGGAAAGAGGAAGGACGCGGCAACAGTATCAAGAAGGTGATGATCTGGGTCGTATGTGGTCAACTAGCATCCCCCAGCACACGTGTGCATGAGAGCAGGGGTTTAGTCTGCCTTTGTGTGTGTGGTTTAGATTTGTTCTTGTAAATCCATAAAACCACGTCCTTGTACTATGTAATGAGTTCTGTCCGATGCAGTATATTCCTCATCCTAACAAAAGACCCAGTGGTGCACTGAACCTGCAAATATTTGGCCAAAGGGAACTCATTTTTTACATAATGACTTCTGACTTCAGCGTAATGAAGAACATCAATTTCTTACATCTGTCGGTACAGTTATATTTCAAAATAAATTAACACCGAAAGACAAAGACTTGGATGTAAAAAAGAAAGACAACCGCAGACACGTTGAGCTGCAAACTGTAGTTACATCGATGATTAAATGGATGTTTCTGTGTGTGTGTTTATTCAGGTGCCTGAGGATGAAGTTGCAGATGTTTCTGAAGCCACAGAAGCAACAGACATCACAGATATTTCAGAGGCATCAGACCAGGACAATAACAAAAAGGCAAGCACACGCCCCCTATTACAGACTGTCCTGTCATCATGTCCACGTCAAAGCATTTTTTATGTGTG